>CM042690.1:178953518-179194327 GCA_023614405.1 Avena insularis | reverse complement strand
AGAGCCCGAAGAATAACCAATGGCGTCCATAACTCCTGCCAAGCTGGAAGGGTAACCCCGCTAACGACGTCGATCTCAAACCTGCTAAAACAAAAGGGTGCCGACAAAGGGCAAAGGAAAAAGAGGAGCGTCAAGATCGAGGCGAAGACAGGCGAGGCTAGAATTGGCGGCTCTCGCCTACATAGGTATGGTGGTGAAGCGGAGCACAAAGATGCACTAAACAACCTATAGAGACTCGATGCAACTGCTTGGCTATTAGAGAGGGATAAGAGAGACCTATTCGGGACCCACCGATTCTAACACTACCATACCCATCCCGGTATTTCCCTCGAGACCAAACGAGGAAGTCAAACCGAGGAACTCACACGTTGGCAATTTTACTCATTCCATATAGTTAAAGACTTACTAATCAGATATAGATATCATGAGTCATCCTGAAGCATAAGTAGTGGGCAGTTTTAATTACCATTCTGTGGTAGTTGGAACATTTACTAGTTAGATATAATTGTCCTGAGGAATCCCAAAACCCAGCAGATGTTGGCACTTTTATCACATTCCATTGGAGTTGCAATACTTACTAAGCAGGTATAACAAAACAACCCAGATCCAGCAGTTGTTGGCATTTTTAATATCCATTCCGTTATAATTGAGCTGATTACTAGTCACATATCAAGTCAAATTTATAGTACTACTTTAGTTATGCTTGTCTATGATCGAGATACTGTGCTCCAAGTCGTCCATAACCGTGGACACGACTTTCAGAAAGTTTTACCCTGCAGGGGTGCACAAATAGCAACACACACTCGATCAACCACGAAAAAACCAACTCAAAACCCAACGAGGCTTTCACGACAAAGCGATCACAGGGTTCATAAATATTTCAGGGGGCCACCCTATTAAGCTACCCGCAACGAAGTTGGCCGGCTTCGAGACGGACCCAAGGTTTGCGCCAATGGCTGTAAACGACTGGGAACCCGAAAGTGTGATTAGACTTGTCGATACCGCGAAAACATTCCGTAATCCTAAACAATACAGGTGCTCTACGCACAATCTTAAATAAAGCAGTAAAGCATGGCATAAGTACAGGATAGTAATAAAGCCCCAAACTACTTTGTGGCCCCAAGAAATAGAAATGAATCAAGCTCTGGCTCAGGGGAGGTCCATAAGGCCTCCCGGATGTGGATAGTGCGAAAAATGAAAGAACAGGTATCAAGTTCTCGGGATCCTACGGGACACAAGTGAGCGTGGAAGAACCAAATAACATCTATTGACCACCGATGCCTCTGCATTAGTTATATCTAGCAAATTAATAGTTGTGTTTAAAGTCATGATCATCTCCACCATTAAGCATCTCCACCATTTATCATGTGCCAACTTGTCGTCAACGGTGGAACGACGCGAAACAACACAGAAGCAAGCAACTACGACTCGCAAGGCCGACTATCTATCAAACAACAGGCAATAAGATGTGTCCATGGCAATATAGAGGCTGCAAGGTGTATAAATAGTGCACGGAAACTAAAGCATCGTGACACAGATAGCAATAGATCAACAGGAGGAAATAAAGACTATAAACGCAAAATAGGTAGAAAGAGGGAGAATGCTCGCCTGGGAAACACTGGCGAAGGTTCATATCCGGAGAACTTGTCAATACTCGCATCAACTCATCGGCCTAATCCGCGAAGAAGCAAACACTAGAAGAAACACCGGATGCAATATTTAATAGTACGACAGAAGATCCGGCATGATTATGATATGATGCATGGCATGACATAGATGCGGTGTGATTAGGCAATATTAAACGGAACCGAGGTCCCGACAATTAAATAGAAGGTTCAAATTATTTAGATACCCTGCAATTTAAATGTTGACTGAACAAGGCAAAATATGACATCGGTTTGCTACACAAATTTAAATGGAGTCCAGATTATGTCAAAGATATCCCACATAAATACTCCATAATTAATTATTAGGTGATTTGCTATTTAACCCGAGACCACAAGATATGATATGCAAGCATAAGAGTTTTAATATGCAACAAGTTATTTAACATTTAGAAAAAAAAGGGAGTGACGATGTCCCACGGCTTGCAGTGAAGAGGCTAGCCAATGGTCTTTGGATTGTGGTTGAAATAGAGGAAATAAGCGTCAACCGTCTTGAAGTTCGTGGGATCGAAGTAGCCGAAACAAGTCCGGTGAGTAGAAAACACGGGCAGATATCCTGTGAAAATTTTGTCGAACATGTTACTGACAGAGCAGCCACGAACGAACGCCTCTACTGCTGTTGGGCCCGATAACCGGAGGCAAGAAGAGGAGTACTTAGCTGGTGTGTAGAAACCAAAAACGGCACGCGAAAGGGGAACAGGAAGACATCTCGCGCCGGCGGCGCCTGCGTGCGTCGAAGGGGCAAGCGCAAGATGCTGTTGATGGAGTCGAATCAGCTTGTAGCGCGTTGACTGAAGCAGGCGTGCTGAACTGCTGCTGGGACCCGGTCGGCTGGCTTGCTGCCGTGCTAGGAAGAGAGGAGGCAGAGGAGCGGCTCTGGCATGGCGGCAAGAACTCCAGGATCTGGTGGCGGCTCACGGTCCAAGGCGGCAGGGAAGAATACCATAGAAAAACAAGTGGAGATAGGCGTGTGGTGCTTGATGGAATCTGGAGGTGACGCTCGCACGCGGTGGCCAAGATGCTACCAGCGGAAAAACAAGCGAAGACTCATGCACTGCTGCAGAGGAATAGGAGCTCGCCGGCGGCAGAAAAAAAAAGGTGGACGAGGAGGGGAATTTTAGGAGAAGAGATGGGGAATTTAGACAGAGTTTGGTGGCTAGGGTTCGGGAGCAAGAACTGGTAGACTGGACTATTTATATAGTCTAAAATAGACTAGATGGGACTAGTTTTAGGCTAAAATTTTAGACGAGTATTTTGCCTAGTTTTATTTTTAGTAAAATAAAAAAACCTTTTATAGTTTTATAATAAACCAAAAACTATTATTTGTTTTTTTTAACACGAGAAAAGAAAGACTACGTCATATATTTAACCGTACGTATATTTAAGCAAACAAAATATGGTTTCTAATACAATAATTTGTGATTCAAAATATGTATTAGGATGGCAATGTTTAGCTATGATTTTAGGAGGAGAAAAGAATAAAAAGTAGGAAGGAGAGTCAATGCATTATGTGACAATTATAATATCACAAGAGATGAAAAAAGAATATTAGAGGGAAAAGGCCTCAGGTATGTATAGGAATAAGAGAAAGAGGGAGATTAAGCAAGGTAGAGGGATAGCAAGAAGGCTATTAGTGCATGTATGTGGTAATATAGTGGCATGTTCACATGTAGAATGGAAAGAATAAATACCATGTGTAGCAGGGACAAGGATAGATGATCGTAGCATGGTTGGATTAAAAAAATATTCCAACAAGAAAAAGAAATAGATCAAGCCAAGATTTAAAGAAATAATAGAATGGAATAGGGATACAATAGAATGAAAGGAAGAAATAGATGATCACAAGATGTAAAGATCCACACAAATCAAATGGGCATGATTTAAATCCATAAGGCAAATAAAAGGAATCCAAGTGTCATATGTGGTAGAATTGAAATTAATCATAAGGACTAGATAGATTGAAAAGTTAGTGATAAAGAGAATTTAAGAGGTGATGTCCCCAACTCAATTTGGGCATTTCGACAAATATAAAATAGCAGGACTCAAGTAATAGAATTTGGAAATTATTGTTCCATATCAAATGGCACCAACTAGAGATAGAATAGAGGGAGGTTAAAATAGAGAGGAAGCAATGGCAAGCTCAAATAAATATATCAAGAACCAAACACAAGTGTAATAATTTGAATGCAATGATTTAATAATATGTTCCATGCAAGGTGCCATGATGAACATGATGATGCATGATGATGCAGATAAAAATAAAATAACGAGCAATTTTCTAGTAGTGATTTTAGCGGGGCGCCACAACCTACGAACATGAACCACAACGAGGATAACCAAGTTATTAGCAACTCGTTGTAAATCAGATATTGACTATAGTAGGAGAGACAGACACCCGCCAGCCACTTATGCCAAACAAGTTGCATGTCAGTCGTGGAACCGGTCTCATGTACGATGACATGTAAGGTTGGTCCGGGCCGCTTCATCCCACTATGCCGCCAATATCCAAAGTACATAGAAGATGCAATAACATGATCATCATCGCCCACATATAAACATATGTGTACTACCGGTGCAAAGCACCTACGCATAGATCAGGCTCGATACCCTTTGTTGGTCATGCATAGAAAACAAAAAAATTCCTACGGTGTGAACTACACGCCAAGATCTATCTACTAGGTACAAAACAAACGGGTGGACATACATCCATGGAGAACTTACCCTCGAAGACAACGAGTTTTGTTAACGAGTAGGAACTCGTGGTTGATGTAGTCGTACACTTGCCGATCTCAAGATCGTGAGGAAGTCCGAGCGCCGCAACTCAGCAGCGCATCCGCACTCGCACACACGTTCAAGCCACCGGACAACCTCCACCTCCTCGCTCCAGCGATCCAGCGGAAGCAGCAACTCCTTCCGATTTAAATGCCACCGGAAACATGTATCTCGCTAATCCGAGACCATGGGGGAATAATTCTAGAGGGGGAGAGAGATCCTTCACAAGGAGGTGTGTGGATGAAGGAGGGAATGGGTGACCTTTTATAGGAGGAGGGGGGGTGCCCCCTCTCTCCATGGCCGGCGCATGGGGGGTGACCCCTCACCTCCCCCATTCATGTGGTGGTAACTCCTCCATATTAAAATGCCTCTTCACATTCCCTTTTAAAGTCTCCACTTTAAATACATTAAGTTTCTCCAAATTTAATGCTCTCTCATTTAATAAAACTCTTTTATTTAATTTATTCAGAATTTTGTTAATTACTTTAATTAACAAACATTCACATATAGCCCTTTGCAATATTTCAATATCACATGCAGAAACACCTTCTGCAATTTCACCCGAAACAATTTCCGGTTTCTATTGAAACAATTCCTGCGCTTTGCAATTCTTTCGTCTGAAACATATGTGCTCCAAAATGGTGTCCGGTAAATCTTAAGTGTGCCACCCTACGGTTCGCGAATAATGCAGACATGATCGAGACCCTTCTCCGATCAATAATCAGCAACGGGACCTGGAGATCCGCACTGACTCCTACACATTCAACGATGACTCCTGTGATCGTGAGAACCTTTAAAGCTTGTAACTAAATCCCTTTGTCTCTCTATATATTACATGTCTGAGATTCGATCATCGGTATCTCCATACCTAGTTTGATCTCGTTACCGGCATGCACTCTTTTCTCGTTCCCGTGATATAACATTCTAGTGATCACATCACTTGCTTGCAAGCTATCCTAATGTGATATCACCGAGAGGGTCCAGAGTATATCTATCCGTCATCTGGATTGACAAATTTCACTCTTGATCCATGAGCCTCAACATAACACCTTCATAGCACTGAACCCATCTTTATAGTCACCCTGTTACGGTGTGACGTTTGATGTTATCAAGATACTCTTCCAGTGTTAGCAATTAACATGATCTCATGGTCTAAGGATAAAGATTACTTCGTATGATGTTATAGCAATATAAACATAATGACTTGATCGTAATGCTATACTTCGGACGAATGTTCATCACATCATTCCACCAATGGTGTGACCTTGTTATTAACAACATCCAATGTCCATGATCAGGAAACCTTGATCATCCTGTTAATCAACAAGCTAGTCTATAAGAGAGGCATGACTAGGAACCCTTTTTGTTTATTAAACACACATGTATTGATGTTTCATATCAATACAATTATAGCATGCAAAATAAACATCTATCATATACAAGGAATACATAATAACAACTTTATTATTGCCTCTCAGGGCATATTTCCTTCAAACTCACCTTCGGCTTTAGCTATAATGTGATGCCACCTGCCGCCAAGACGGGGCTGCTAGATCCGTCGCACCCGATGCAGCCATGGAACAGTTCTAGCCACAACGGGAAATAGGGGAGGCATCCAAGATAACATTTGCAGAAGGTGATGAAGATCGCCAATTGTTCGATACTGTGTGGGCCAAGATCTGACAGCTTGATCGCATAATATGCGCAGAATCGCCGGAAGAAGATGGAGGTGGGGAACCCAAAACCCCTCTCCAGGTGGCTCGAAAAGCAAATAAACTCGCCGACGCGAGGCTTCGGCTCGACCTCGGAGGGAGTGGGGATCCGCCAATTCCCTTTGCAGAGAACCCCCGCATCCTCGAATGATTTGAGTTGCACAGTGGTACATTTGGACTTCCCCCATAGATCCTTCAGAGGCGCCATTGGGGAGGATGTAAGGTCGCTCGGTCTGGAAATTCTAGATCACAAGAAGACGAAGAGACTAGGGAACGTGGGAGTAAGGAATGCAAAAGAAGATCCATGAACTTCCACGCCACTCTCCTTATAAGAGTAATGCTACCCGCCAATCTCAGGATAGCCATTATCGGTGGTAATTACGCTGAAGTTACCGTTGGGTTACCCAAAGGCTAGTTTGACGAAGATGGCGGTCTAGCTCCTACCACTCGACTCGCCCAATGGTACGACTGAGATCATTCGGCAAGGGCAACGACTCAAGCACAAATCCATTCGCCAAAGCTGCGACTGAAGACTTGGTGGGAAAATTCTTTCCTTCATTGAGGGAGCCCATCGCTGATTCGACTCGGTGTCCAAATTGGACCCGTTTACTCCGACTGCCAAATGAACACCTGCGCTAAATTGACACTAGCCTCGGGGACTACTGATGGGGATATGCCGAATGGGGTATGCCCAACAGGACGTTCTGATTGGGTCAAAGGACTCACGAGTGGGCCTGCAGGACGACGACTGGAACGTGACTGAGAAGCAAGCCCAACGACTGGAGACTGGAGGCCTAGAAGCGTAGCTGAATCCCATTCGGATTAGGTCAAAGCCTCCGAATCCTTAGCTAGTTCGGTTGTAAACACTGTAAACCCTAGCGAGGTACCCCCTATATAAACCTCCCTAGGGTTCCTTGAGTACTTACGTTCCATCATATACCCCTCAAGCGACTCGCTGCTTAGACGCTAAGCTCGCCACCCCTGTAACTCACTCTTCATTAATACAATCTAGTCGGAGTAGGTCTTTACCCTCCGGGGGGCGAACCTGGGTAAACTCATGTGCATCTGCCCCTATCTTGCACCGCAGATGGCCGCCAGCTCTCTCCCCCAATACTATCAATTGCTACCCCTGGTAGCGACTGCCGTGGCCATTCCCATGACAAGTGCTCTTCGAAGTAGTGCTTCAGCTTCTTGGCGGCCATGTACACGCCATACACCAGCTACTAATAGTGTAGTTCTTATTTGACAACGAGAGTGCCTCACTCAAGTAGTACACCGGGTGTTGAACCAGCTGAGCCTTTCCTTCTTCTGGTCTCTCTACCACCAGCACAACACTGACGACCCGGTTGGTAGCCGCGATGTACATCAGCATTGGCTCCTTTGCAGCCGGGGCCTCCAATATCGATGTAGAGGATAACATGCGCTTGAGGTCGCGGAAGGCCTCGTCCGCCTACGCCATCCAACCGAACTTGTCCATTTTCTTCATGAGCTGGTACAAGGGGTAGTGCCTTCTCGCCCTGCCGGCGGATGAACCGGCTGAGGGAGGCTAGGCATCCAGTAAACTTCTGCATGTCGCGCAGGTTCTGCGGCGGCATCATGCGCTCGATTGCGTCGATCTTTTCTGGGTTGTCCTCGATTCCACATTCTGAGACAAGGAAACCAAGGAGCTGCCTGACTAGGATGCCAAATACACATTTCTCCGGGTTCAGCTTCATCTGGAACTGGGGAAGGTTGGCGAATGTCTCCTTCAGGTCTTCAAGGAGCGTCTGCTTCTCCTTTGTTTTAACCACCATGTCATCAACATAGGCATGCATGTTTCTACCAATTTGCGATTGTAGGCACTTCTGCATGCATCGATGATATGTGGCGCCTGCATTTTTGAGTCCAAATGGCATGGTGGTGTAGTAGTAGGCCCCGTACGGGGTGATGAATGCTGTCTTTATTTGATCAGCGAGGTTCAACCGGATCTGGTGGTAGCCGGAGTACGCATCCAAAAATGACAACAGTTCACAGCCAGCCATGGAGTCGATCACTTGGTCTATCCTTGGCAGGGCGAACGGATCTTTGGGGCAAGCCTTGTTGAGGCTGGTGTAGTCAACACACATGCGCCAAGTCTTTTTCTTTTTCAGCACCAGCACCGGGTTTGCTAGCCATTCTGGGTGGAAAACTTCCATGATGAATCCGGCTACGAGCAGCCAGCTGATTTCTTCACCGATGGTTCTTTTTTTTTCTTCCGTGAAGCGTCGTAGTGACTGCTTGACCCGCTTCGCATATGGCCTGACATGTAAAGAGTGCTCGGCGAGTTCCCTTGAAACATCAAGCATATCCTTGGGGCACCATGCAAAGATATCCCGATTCTCACAGAGGAAATCGACGAGCGCGCTTTCCTATTTGCTATCAAGGCCATCTCCGACCAGGATGAACTTGTCTGGCTCGGCCTCATTTAACTTGATGGATTTGAATTGCGCTTCTCTGGCTAGCTTTGGCTCGCTAGCCGGCATGTCCGCCTAGAGGTCTACCATGTTCTGCATGATGATGCGCTTCTCTTCTACAATGATCATGGCCTCAGCAATCTTGGAGCCACCTGTGGCGCATTCCACTGATTGTCTGTAGTCACCCGTGATGGTGATCACTCCCTTTGGCCTGGGGAGCTTCATCTTGAGGTATGCATAGTACGGTACCTCCATGAACTTGGTGAGCGTGGGGCATCCTAGGATGGCTTGGTAAGCGCTGCAGAGGTTGACCACCTTGAACCAGATAGGCTTGCGGCGGAAGTTGTCCTCTGTGCCGAAGATGATGTCCAGAATAGCTCTGTGGAAGGACCCATAATAGCTCTGTGGAAGGAGGTGTTGGACGGCTCTAGCTGGGACTCACTAATGCCAAGTCAGTCTAGGGAGCTACGGTATAGGAGGTTGATGTTGCTTCCTCTGTCCACCAAGACATGGGAGAACCTGCATGAGTGTTTCTTGGAGATGATGATGGGGTCCAGGACCATGGCGTATGTGCCTGGATGCGGTAGTACTTCCGGCAGGTCCTTCCGGCTCCACTTGACCTCTTGTTCGGACCAGTTCAGGAACTGGGGAATGGGAGGGACAATTGCGTTTAGCTCCGCGTCGTGGTGCCTTTTGCTGTGCTTGGTTTCTGGCTCGGTGGTGAAGATGTGGTAGTTCCCTACCCCACTACTAGGGAAAACCCTACCCGAGATGCACCAAAAACCCTATCCGAGGCGCATAAGATATGCGCCTCTAGCGTCGCGCCTCTAGTATTTGTTATGTGAGGCGCATATCATATGCGCCTCCTATATCCTAGATATGCGAGGCACATATTGATCATATGTGCCTCCCATACTTAGAATATGCGAGGCGCATATTGATCCGAATGCGCCTCCTATATTCTGCATATGCGAGGCGCATATTGATCCAAATGCGCCTCGGCTATTATTTTTGAATTTCAAAAAAAATGGCGGCCAGATCTGGATCTGGCCAGAATTTCGTCGGAGCTCGTCGGAGGCCGTGCCCGTGGCCACAACCTACCACCACAGGCAAGTGCAGGAGGCCATGGCCATGGGGGTCACCGGAGATGGTGGATGAGGATGAGGCCGCCGGAGGTGGTCAGTTTGGTTATGGAGTCCATGGCCGAAGTGATCGCCGGAGGAGGAGGAGGTCGTCGTAGGAAGAGGAGGAGGATGCCACCAAAGGTGGAGGAGGAGGTCGCCGGAGGAAGAGGAGGAGGATACCACCGGAGGTGGAGGAGGAGGAGGATGCCACCAGAGGTGGAGGAGGAGGAGGAGGAGGAGAAGGAGAGAAGGAGGGGAGGTGGAGGAGAAGGAGAAGGAGAGGTGGAGGAGAAGGAGAAGGAGAAGGAGGAGAGGTGGAGGAGAAGGAGAAGGAGAAGGAGAGGTGGAGGAGAAGGAGAAGGAGGAGAGGTGGTAGGTGTGGTAGTGGCTGTTTCGAATTTGAATCCGGCTCAAACTATGCGAGGCGCATATCATATGATATGCGCCTCGAATAGTTTTTTTTATTTTTTTGCAGTAAAAAATCTTCTACCCTAAATAACTTTTTATTCTTTTCGAATTTGGGGATTCTTTAAAATCAAGATGGTCGCTGAATTCAAGTAGGGAATTTCGAGACGATCATTCTGATAGGTTAAAGATTTTTTCCGACATCGTATGCAAAAGTTATAGCCGTTTTACCGTGCCATGACCTATTTTTGCAAAATACATCGAAATTCATGTTTTCCAATTTTGTCTAGATCTATACCCTAAAATCTAACTATAACTCAAAGGAATTATTTTTTTGAAGTTTCAATCATTTTTGTTTATTTTTTACAAAACAGAAAAGGCGATCCACAGGGAGGGGGGTGTGGGATCTGCCAGGTTGTAGGAGGCGCATATGGGAGGCGCATATTTCATATGCGCCTTGCATATTATCAAGTATAGGAGGCGCATATTGCCATATGCGCCTCGCATATTCGACCATAGATATCCTCCTGGGCCCATGCAACTTATGCGAGGCGTATTCTTCCCATATGCGCCTCACATATCTAATATATTGGAGGCGCATATTATCAAAATGCGCCTCGCATAATATGGGGGTGCCAGATTTTGTCCGTACAGAGACTAGCAGAGGCGCATCCTACAAATATGCGCCTCGCCTATTTTAATACTAGAGGCGCATGTCTAGCTGGTGCGCCTCGCCTATATTATCAGAGGGGCATATAGTATAAATGCGCCTCTAATGTGCATGTCTCCTATAGCCTTTTCTCTAGTAGTGCCCAGCGGGGATAGTCTCCTCCGTCTTTGTCCTGGCGGTTTTGGTGCTCGCCCACCGGCTGGCGGAGGAGGGGGTGGTGGTGGTAAACCACAAACCTCGACCATCTTCTTTGTCGAGGTGCACTGGCGGGTTGTATGTATATCCGGATTGTTGCCACCACTATGGAACTTGCATGGGCCATCAAGCATTGACTCGATGGTGTACTTGGGCCGAGGTGGCCGGTTGTCAGGCTTCTGTCTCCGCCTGCAGCCTCCAGCCGGGTCCTCTTGGACGGCTGCCACTTGCCTGGAACCATATTGGTTATCCAACTGGTCGTCCTTCCTCTTGCCGTGGTGGTTGTCATGCTGCCTAAAGGTTTGATTACTCCCTTCCAGCTGGCGCCGGTCTATAGTGACCTCCACGATGATTTGTCCCTAGTCATCCAGCCGAACGGATCTTTTCATCGCCGCTTCCGTGGTGGCATACTTGTCAGCGATCTCCATGGTCTTAGCCATGGTAGTGGGCTCCACCCGGAAAAGCTTGTGTTTGAGCATGGTGTCGTCCCTACAACCGTTGATGAAGAAGTCGACTGCTTGATGTTCGCGCACCCCCTCGCAGGAGTTGTGCATGCTCGCCCACCGGGTGATGTAGGAGCGGTCGGTTTCGTCTTTACCCTGGATGTAGAGGGCGAGTTTGCCAGGGCGACCCAGGCGCTTGTAGGTGCCGGTGAATTTTCGGACGAATGCCTGCTCGAAATCTATCCAAGCGTTGATGCTGTTGTCGAGAAGACTGTTGAGCCATCTCCTGGCTGAGTCGAGGAGCATGGACGGGACGTAGCGCACAGCCACCCGGCGGTTGCCGTTCGCAATGCCCACCGAGGTGGTGTAATCCACCAGCTAGTCCTCCGGCTTGACCATGCGTTGTACTTTGGCGTGTCCCTTGGGAGCAAAAATCCTTTTGGAAATGGTTTGTTCCGGATGTGCGGTCTGTAACATCTTGGGCCAACTAGACTTTCCTCCACCAGTGCGCGTGACTGAACCAGCAGGTCGATGCGTGTGCGTGTGTCTCGCGGTTCCTCCGGCTCGAGAGGGCCAAGCCACCTTGAAAGGCGGGACTTGGGCGGCATGTTGGTTCCTCCAGCTTCGTCAGTCGGATCGTGGTTCCTGCTGGTGGCTTCGCGTGTGTTTTGCCCACGACTCGCCGTTCCGTCATGCAGTCGGTTGTCCTTCCTTGTAACGTTCGGAGAGGAGGCCTTTCTCCCACCCGTGACCGGATAGCCCACCTGGCAAGTTTGTTGGTTCTTGCTGTTGCCTCCGAGGCTTGCGCCTACCTCGGCCTGTTGCCTGTTGGCTGTAGCCACAAGGAGCTAGACGCGTGCCTGTTGGTGGCGTAGCTCGTCACCCTCCAGGTGGCTAAGATCCGCGGTGGCAGCTTCCGCGACCCTCATGTTCTTGGTCGGGGTACTGTAAACCAGCTGTGTCGCGGCGACGTGCGAGTCTGTAGCCCAGTCCAGCTCTGAGCCCAAGTTGAGGCCCTGGGAAGGTGCCTGCCGTGCATGGTGTTGTACTCGTGCATGGTGGCATCCAGGCGTCATTGGCGGGCGGCAACCTTGTTGGCTTCTTCTAGGAGGTTTTGGCACGTGGTTTATAGTACAACTGCTGCAGCGGCTGGGTCCAGCTCGGGAGCGATGGGGATGCGGAGGTTCTGGATGGAGTCCACCAAGTGGTCCACGTCTTGCTCGCATGGAGCAGCGTCTTTGGCGCCCACGTCGCGCTCTAGAGGTGGGCGTCATCCATCGCCTGCGTCGGCCATCATGACCTAAACACTACCGCTAGCAAGGAGAGGGGCAGAGAAGCCTGGAGGCACCCCGGAGATGGATATGACCTTGTGAGGGAACTCCTCGTCGATGGTGGCGACATAGACGCGATGCTCGCCGAAGTGCATGACAGAGACGTCACTTGGGAAAGTTTCCCCGTTGAAGTAGGATGCGTTGTCGAGGACGCGGTCAAAGGAGCCGAAAGTTAGGACGAGGCTAGAGGCGACTCGCTCACTGGTGATGAGCGCAAGTCCCGTGCGAAAGATGACTCTAGACGAAGTGCTATGCCCCATGGTGGGCGCCAACTATCGTGTTGTGGAACACTGCAGTGCCATCGGGGATGGCACAAGAGGGGACAATCAGGATGCTATCGGTGGCTACTCGCAACGGGTTGGGCATAGATACTGCAGACATAGTGATGTACCCAGGTTCGGAGCCTTGTTGTCGAGGTAACACTCCTACTCCTGCAAGGATCTACTACATGGGGAGCAGATGCTCAATACAAGTGCTCCTTAAGTTGTTTCCCTAGCTGCTATCGAGAGCTAGAGGAAGATGAACTACTTGAATTGGTGATTCTGGCTGACTTCTAACTTGTAATCCCTTTCCTAGAACGCTAGCACTACCCCTCCTTATATACTGGTAGAAGGGTAGGTTACAATGTGGGCTCTAGGGTTTACTGTTTGGGCTTTCGGTTTACAAAGCGGGCCAGCTGCCGGGTCCAGCCGGTGGTCCAGGACCTGGTCAAGCTCCAGTACAGGTGGGGACAGCGCCACAGCGTCTCAGCGCCTCCGCTTTGGGCGTCAGACAGGGCTTTATCAATCAGCTTGGCGCTTTATCCGTCAACCAGAGCTTTATCCTTCAGTCGAAGCTTTACTCGTCATCCCTAGCCTAAGCGCTTTAGCGCCCTTGTCTGGTAGTGCCAGCAGGGCGGCACGCCATCCTGTCCGGTCAAGGGTGCGCTCAGCAAGGAGCGTCACCCCCTCCCGTACCTTTGGCAAACGGATCCGAGGCGGTCGGGTAGAGGTGGCCACCCAGCCAGCTTTCCTGGCCCCTAGCTAGACAGGCCAGCTGGGGAATCTTGAGGCGGACCAGGTGAAGCGTATCACCCAGTTGTGGTTCTTTGTCTTGTGGCCATCCGACTAGATCACCCTAGATCCGGCCAGTTGAGCCTGGCTTAGCCTACCCGGGGGTGATGACTGCAAGTGCACAGATCATTTGTAGCTAGTTTTGAAATAAATATATCGATCCCACAAGGAGCAGGAGTCTAAAGTCTAATGATTCTTGAAATAAATATTGCAAATAGAAATGCTAGATAAAGTTCTAAGTAACAAGATAAGATGCGAGTAATGTGTAAAAATGTGTTTTTGGGTTTTGGGTATAAGTGTGTAACATCCCAAAACTTTAATCCAAGGTTATTAAGATCCAAATCATCAAAATTAGGGTTAACAAAAACTTTTCCAATTAAAATTATTAAAGCATTCATATGTGTGTGCATTTAAATAGGAGTTGATTTGAATTGCCATGATTAAGTGATCCATTGCTTGTAAAATGATTCTTAGGTGAAATAAACATCATCTAGATCATTCCCAAACAAATCCCAAAGAAAAACAAATCAAAATGAATAAAAGAAGTGAATGGTCATTTGTGCCATTTTAATCAACATACCTACTTTGGCCATTCCTAGTACTCAATTCTTAACAGAAACAAATGTGGATCTTTGCACCCCTTGCTAGTACACATAATGTTGTACCAAGGCCCATTTTGTGATCTGCCAAAAACATTCAAACACTATATTTAAATGGCATTTGAAAATTGAATCCATTTCATATGGGAAGATCCCACTATTTCAAAAACCACTCAAACAAGCTCAATTTTCAAAACCCAAACACCCACAGAGTCTCAAGCTTAGTACTAGCACACCCACCAAAAATCTTTGCAAAATTCAAAAATAACTTTCTCGCGGCCATTTCAACAAACACATGGCAGGCAGGTTTTACACCTAATATCTAGCTCACTGTTTTGTACAGGGTTTTGCTTTTGCACCCAATTTTCTTCAAACCACTCCCTCTGTCTCCAAATGATCTAACCAGGCCCTTTACACTTCATCCCCTACCCCTAGTGGCAATGCCATGCCATGCCGAGCACATGCTGGCCGGCCGACCATGCCACCGCCGCAGTAGACCATCCCCCTCTCTCTCACCATGTCTAGTAGCTAGCTCACACCTCACTGCCCCCCTCCTGCCCCACCAGGCCACCCTCCCCATGCCGAACCGTGCGCCAGAAGGCCACTGTTCGACACGCTGCAGGCACGTGATCGCCTCGACAGGCCGCCTGGCCCACCGCTCCGCCACGACCCAGAGCACGCCAGACATGCCCGTCACGCCTAACGCACCACGCCATCGTCATTGTTGACACCGCCGCCTCTGCCGCTCAAAGCGCCAGCCCCGCCCGACCGCATACCACTTCCCCTAGTCCCCCATTTAAACCATAGAGCACCGCTAGGAGACCAGCCACCATCCCCTACCTTGAGCCACGCCGCTAGCACGCTGTGCAGCCCTCGCCAGAGTCGCCTGCCCATCCCTCTCGGTCGCGTCGTCGTCCTATAAATAGAGGCCACCCCCAGCCATTCTCTGCACACCACTCACCTCACTGAGCCTTCCCCACTTCTCCCCGGAGCAAGGCGAGCAGCCGTTCGCCGGAATTGCACCAGAGCAGGCCGCCTCTGGAGGAGAAGGGCGCCGCTGATTCCGACCACCCCCAGAGCTGCCTCGGCCGTCCCTGAGCTCGCCGTCGACCACCAGTCCGTTTGCCTGCCTTGCCATCATCGCTGGAGCCCTGGTACACCCCCTGAGTACCCCCACTGAGCCGCTAGGGTTAGACTTCGCCGGCGACAGGTCCGTCGTCGACGATGATCCCCAGCCGTTGATCAACGTTCTAATCCAACGACCCATATCGCCCCGTACTGCTTCGCGTGCTATGAGCCTCTGACCGGTGGACCCCCTGCTAGCTGAGCCCCGCGCCGCGTAGTGTCACTGGGCCGGCCCGTTAGCGTTCCCGCGCAACCCAGTTAGTTTGAATTAGGATTTCTCTATTTTAGCTTAAACCTAGTTTTGTCCCCTAGTTTGAAATTCAATTCAGAGAGATTTACAAATCTAAATGGAGTGATTCCAATTTTGTTAGAAAGCTACTGAAAAGATCTATCCATGCCCGTTGGATTTAATTCAATTAGACTTAGAGATCTCCCCTAGTAAAAATAACAAAACAGAAGCATTAGCACCTTACAACATTTTTATAAAAACAACCAAGTTAGCTTTTGAGTTGATTCCAACTCTCAAAAATCACATTTCACCATACCTATCTGAATATGTAATAATATTAAGGTTTACATGCAGTGACTTTGGACTAGTACCAAAATAATGCTATATAGGCATTTCTAGTCACTTTAAATCATTAAATATTAGACTTAAACCAAAGTAATTGTCATCCAACCTTTAAATCACATTCCCACATGTTAGAATATGTGGTGATGACATGTGTCCACATGATCCCATATTTGAACTGGTGAATATTAAATATTAGTTAATTTTTCAATGAGTAGAAATTACTTTTCTAAAATAAAAAGGAGGAAACTATTGAATAAAACTTGTGATGCTTGTGATGATAATAGATCATCAAATGTGTGCCTGAGAGTGTTAATTAGACTAGTTAAGTATTGTTTGGTGATTGTGTACTCCGTATGTATTTATAGACGATAGTACCGACCAAGCTTACGGGGAGGAGGAGGATTTCTACCAAGAGGAGGAAGAAAACTTCAACCACTGCACCAAACAAGGCAAGCTACTATTGGCAAGCTAACCCTTGCAAGCTATTGTTAGCAAGCTAGAATTAAGCTAGATGGTTTAGCAAAGATGCTCTAGGCCATCTTTGGTTATACCACTTTAACCATTCTTTACCCCAAGTATTAATTTCAAGCTTTACTTCCTTTACCTTACACAAAGTCCTTTACTTGTTTTGAAGGTAGCATAAAGAGTATAAAACTTGGCCTATGTAGATAACTTTAGATGTCATTCTATGGCATGAGATTGATCCCATCTTTCCACCTTAGTGAACACTCTTAACTTATTTGTTTAGAGTAGATAAAAACTTGAGTCACTTTAGATGGGAACACTTGGTGAAAATGAATTATGAAAACCTTGGAATGATGAGTCATTCTATTGAGATGTTTTGACATGTGTTGAGAAACACAAATGGTTTATGACGGTGAAAATGTTGAGGCATGAGCCTTAGCCCTTTTGTAAAACTGATGGTTGGATTTGGATGCGATACCATTCCAAATTTACCGTACAACCACAATACCTAAATTGGGTAAGGCTTAGCCGGAAGTTTATATGCATTAGTATTAGTTCCCTCGCGGGAGAGGTTTGAGCTGAGGCTACCTCTCAATGTTGTCCACCTATGGAGGGAGAGGTTAGCATTAGTATTAGTTCCCTCGCGTTGTCAGATGTTTTCAAAATGACTTATGAAATGAATGGTGAATCTTGACTTGACCACAATAGGGTTGTGTTTATGACACTAGCTTCCCAACTTAAGTGATTTTAGAACTTTATTTTATCTTTCTTTGCTTCAGAACTCAACTTAGGTTTCAAACTTAGCTTATTAGTTAAACTTAGAGTTAGCACTTTAACTTAGAATTATACTACTTGTTAGTGGTAGTTTGCGAGTACTTAAAGAGTACTCATGGCTTTTGTCCCTGGATATTCTCATGGCCACACTATGAAGGAGACTACCAAGATGATGGCCAGCAGGACGGCTATGATAACTAGGACTATCTGCCTTCGTCAGCATTGCCTGTGCCCCTGAAGATGGACCCCACCGCTACGCTTATCTTTTATTTCTGCTGCTTGTTGTATTAAGACTAGATCATGAGATCCTTATTTGTGTAAGACCTTATGTATGGTTTGTAATGGATGATGTACTGTGATATCCAATCCGTTATGTCTCGCAAAAATGGTAATCCTGGGATTGCGAGGTATGGCATAACGGGCATCTGGGATTAAAAATCCGGGTGTTGACAAGTTGGTATCAGAGCCATCCTGACCATAGGAGACCCTAGTTAGAATGGGCGTCCGAACAAAAACTTAATTTCCAAACCAAAGTGAGTATTTATAAAAAACTATTTCCTCTCTTATCCTTGGGTATTCATTCTTTCTCAAAAATTCATGTTCCTCCAAAATTCTTACATTACTACTTAAAATTTGACACACTTGATCACTTCACTAATTTCCTCATCCTTAATTCTTGTAGATGGAGACTCAGTTCAGCAAGTTCTACTAGTTGGGAAACGAAGGTCAATTGATCTTCGAGAGGGATTTGGATTCACTGTCGGAGTTATTGGGACGCCCGCATTCGGAGTTTCTTGGAGCTCAACTTCTAGGACCCCCAGGAGGAGATTTGAAGTGGCTCGTCACAACTGATCTTAGAGGAAGCATCGAAGCACCAAAGTCCGGGAGAATCCAGTTCTTCGTGAGAGAGAATAACTGGCTAGATGGATTAGCCAGGGCAATGCATGAAGCTCTCACACGTCTATGTGCCCTCAGTATCAACCAACTCCAAGGAACCCGATTTGCTCACTATGCAAGACGTGACTTCATGGGAATGCCAATGGAGATGCCAGGTCACCCAGAGTTGAGGCGTCAAGTGGAGAACCTTGACTTCTTGCTGCACGACAGACAGCAGGATCTGGACAATGCTAGGGAGTTAGACAACCAGAACCGTGCCATTGCCGACCAGAAGGCCCAGACTTTCGCACTGCTCGTCCAGGATCGCCAATCTCTTTGCCGCCAGCCTGCAAAGAAGGATTGCACCATCGTGTGTCTTCGCAAGAAGGTGGCCGACCTCGAGAAGACCGTCAAGGAGTAGGAAGCTCAGCTTGCAGCAAAGGAAGAAGAAGAGGAGGGTGAAGACATCCAGGGAGACATGGATTCTTACCTCAGCAATGATGATGACTTTCTGGAGGAGGATGTTGTGGACTTCTACACTGACGATGAGGACTCCGACTTCATCGACAATGAGTAGATGCACTAGAGCACTGTCGTAGCATGAGATGTATTGGTCCCACTGTATCGTAGCTTGCAGAATGGTTCTTCAAACCATCTGTTTTCCTTTGATTGTTGTGGTGTGTGTTTGTATCATGTGCTTGTTTGGATGAATGAAATGAAGTTAGTTGCAAAACCTGAGTCAAACTCAAAGTTTTAGCTTGAAACCAAAACCACGAACCTTAGAACTTTCCCTCTTACCCCTTTATCTACCTCAATCTTCAGATGACTCGTGGAAACCAAGGAGGGAGCAGCTCATCGCAAGACCCAATGCTGCAGATCTTGCAGAATCTCATCGTAGACAGAGAAGCAAGTAGGGCAGAGCGCCAAGCTAACTTAGCAACATTGCAGCAGATCGCCCAGATGGTTCTCAACAACCAGAACCATGGAAACCAGGATCACCATGGGTCAAAACTCAAAAACTTCTAGAATACCAATCCCCCAATCTTCAACCAAGCTGAAAACCCACTGGATGCAGATGACTGGCTGCAGACAATGGAAAACAACTTAGAAATTGCAGGAGTTGATGACAACGAGAAAGTTCTCTTCACCACCCACTATCTGGCGGGAGATGCAAGAGCTTGGTGGACCAGTATCCGCAACATGAACCATGGTCAAGTGATGACATGGGAAGCCTTCAAAGTCAAGTTCAGCCGCACCCACGTGCCGCAAGGTCTAGTCACCAGACTAAGAGATGAGTTTCGCGACTTGAAGTGAGGCAAAATGACTATGGTGGAATACCGTGACAGATTCCCGTCGCTTGCAAGATATGCCCCTGATGAGATCAACACAGAGGTGAAGAAGAAGGAGATATTCCTGAACAGACTGCATGATGAGATGCAGACTGTCCTCGTCAACATCCATTTCGAGGATCTCAAAGAGCTAGTCGACTCTGCCATCTAGATGGAAGGGAAGATTAACCAGGCAAACGACAACCGCAAACATCGTATGATGCAGCAATCAGGATCCAACAGTCACCAGAACTACCATCCCAACCCCTCACCAAGATATGCACCAAGGAACAACCGACCCCCAATGTCTCGCCCAAGCTACCCCAACCGTAGCAGAGGCAATGTGATGTCCGGAGGAAACAATCACAACTCCGGCAATGCCAATAATTTCAACCGTGCACCTCCCAAGAGCAACAACAACAACACTGCACCCAGAACTAGCAGCAATGCTGTGCCCGTCACAGCAAATGACAAGTCCCAGATCACTTGTTTCGAGTGTGGAGTGAAGGGTCACTATTCCAATGAGTGTCCCAGGAAGACTGCCGCCACTGCCAATGTGAATGCCCCAGCTCAACAGCAGCGTCGTGTTCAACCAGGAAGAAGATTTGCCCCAGGGGACCCTCACAACCGCAACGGTCGTCTCTTCCACATGAACGCGGAAGAAGCCCAGGAAGCGCCAGATGTAGTGTTGGGTATGTTTTCTGTCAACTCAGTTTTAGCAAGAGTATTGTTTGATTCAGGAGCATCGCATTCATTTGTCACCAAAGAATTTGCATGCACTAGTAAGATTCACCCAACCAACTTGAAGCATGTCATGATAGTTCAAATCCCCGGATCAACTACAAAAGCTAGAAAAATTTGCAAAGTTGTACCTATCAGAATACATGGGATAGATTTTTATGCCAACCTAATTGTACTTGGAACCAAAGGATTGGAGTAGTACTAGGTATGGACTGGATGTCAAGGCATAAAGGAATGATAGACTGTGCTAAGAAAGCCATCACCATGACCAGTAGCTCTGGAGTAACAGTAGAGCATATATCCGAAACCTTACCTCGCCAATTCAAGTGCAATAAGAGTCTAGCCCTATGCCCCTACCCACCATAGATCATGTAAGAGTAGTCTGTGAATACCCCGACGTATTCCCAGATGAATTGCCAGGTATGCCCCCGGATAGGGATATTGAGTTTATTATCGAACTAATCCCCGGATCCGGACCCATAGCCCAGAGACCCTATAGCATGAACCCCTCAGAGTTAGTGGAACTGAAGAAGCAGTTAGATGCTATGTTAGCAAAAGGTTTGATTCAACCAAGCGCATCGCCATGGAGATCACTAGTGTTATTCGTCGACAAGAAAGATGGAGGCAATTGTCTGTCCACAGATTACAGGAAATTGAATGACGTCACCATCAAGAATAAGTACCCCTTGCCCAAGATAGAGGATCTATTTGATCAGTTGACTGGAGCCCAGGTATTCTCAAAGATTGATCTTAGGACTGGTTATTACCAACTTAAGATTCGTGCAACGGATATTCCGAAGACCGCCTTCACTACTCGCTATGGTTTATACGATTATACGGTTATGTCTTTTGGATTAACCAATGCCCCTGCTTATTTCATGAATATCATGAATAAGATCTTTATGAATTTCCTAGATAAGTTTGTAGTTGTTTTTATCGACAACATCCTTATCTACTCCAAGTCAGAAGAAGAGGATGAGCAACATCTAAGAATCATCCTAGAAACCCTGAGAGAGCATCGGTTATATGCCAAGTTCAGCATGTGTGAGTTTTGGCTGAAAGAAGTAGGATTCCTAGGACATATTGTGTTTGTCGGAGGAGTCTCTGTTGATCCCACCAAGATTAAAGATGTCGAAGCATGGGAAGCCCCAACCACTCAAACCCAAGTCTGTGCATTTCTCGGATTAGCAGGATATTACCGCAAGTTCGTAGAAGGATTCTCGAGCATCGCCAGACCCATGACCCAATTGTGGAAGAAGGACAAGAAGTTTGAATGGACTGACAAATGCGAAGCCGCCTGTGAGCTGAAAAGAGATTGATATCAGCCCCAATATTGATCATGCCAGACATCAAGAAGCCGTTTGATGTATATTGTGATGAATCCAAGATTGGACTCGGATGTGTATTGATGCAAGAAGGCAAAGTCATTGCGTATCTGTCTCGACAACTGAAGCAGCATGAGCAGAACTATCCGACCCATGATCTTGAGCTAGCAGTCGTGTTTTTAGCATTGAAGACATGGCGTCATTATTTATGGGTAATCGCTGTGAGATTTACTAAGATCACAAGAGCTTGAAGTATATTTTCACTTAGAAGGAGCTGAATATGAGACAAAGGAGATGGATAGAGTTAATCAAGGATTATGACCTTGACATTCACTATCACCCCGGCAAAGCCAATGTGGTAGTGGATGCTCTTAGCAGATTGCCGTGTAGGCTAAACAACATGATCAAGGAGAAGCAACCAAGTTTGTATGAAGAGTTGGAGCAATTCAGAACTGAATTAGTTAGCAAAGGATTCCTAGCTAGCATTGAACTTCAACCCACTTTGATTAGCCAAATCAAGGAAGCCCAGAAGGGAAATGAAAGTATCGACAGAATCATCGTATTGGTACAGGAAAGGTACCTGGATTCACGGAAGACGAAGAAGGAGTGCTGTGGTACAAAGGACGTATCTGTGTGCCAGCAGATTCAGAGCTGAAGCAAGTTATCATGAAGGAAGCTCATGATACTCTTTATTCTATCCAACCCGGAGGAACGGAGATGTATCAAGATTTTAAAGAGCAATTTTGGTGGCTAAAGATGAAGAGAGAAATTGGAAGCTATATCGCCAAGTGTGACATCTGTCAAAGAGTGAAAGCAGAGCATCATAGACCCATAGGACTGTTGCAACCATTGCAGATTCCGGAATGGAAATGGGATTCCATCGGAATGGACTTTATCACCGGGTTGCCTACTTCTAGTAGGGGAAATGACTCAATCTGGGTCATTGTTTATAGACTGTCCAAGGTAGCTCACTTCATACCTGTCAAGACTACCTACCAGAGTGCTAAGCTAGCAGAGCTGTACATTGCTAGGATTGTTAGTCTGCATGGAACCCCCATGACCATAGTATCATATCGAGGAACCCAGTTTACCTCGAGATTTTGGCAGAAAGTCCAGGAAGGATTAGGAACCAAATTGAACTTCAACATCGCTTATCACCCGCAAACTAATGGACAGACTGAGAGAGTCAACCAGATCTTAGAGGATATGCTTAGAGCTTGTGTGTTGGAATATGGATCAAAATGGGAAGACTGCCTGCCTTTCGCAGAATTCTCATATAACAACAGTTATCAAGCTAGTTTGCAGATGGCACATTTTGAATTCCTATACGGAAGAAAGTGCCATACCCCTTTGAATTGGTCGCAAGGAGGAGTGAGTCAGATCTTTGGACCCGACATTCTCCGAGAAGCCGAAGAGAAGGTTCACAAAGTCCGTGAGCACCTCAAGACCGCCCAATCCAGACAGAAGAGTTATGCTTACAAGAGAAGGAGAGACCTAACTTTCAATGTCGGAGATTTTGTATATCTCAAGGTTTCGCCATTGAAGGGAACCCTACGCTTTAGTCTGAAAGGAAAGTTAGCCCCCAGGTATATCGGACCCTTCAAGATTCTGAACCATCGAGGAGAAGTATCGTATCAACTGGAACTACCTGAAGAGACGTTAGCCATCCACAATGTGTTCCATATCTCGATACTTCGCAAATGCCTGGAAGTGCCGGAGAAGATGGAAGTTTTCAAGAACATCGATCACAGAGCTGTGGAGATCAACAATGACCTGACCTATCGTGAAGTGCCCATCCGTATCTTGGAAGAAGCGTACAGAACCACCAGGACCAGGAGTATGAAGTTTCTCAAGGTTCAATGGAGCAACCATACCGAGGATGAAGCCACTTGGGCGCGAGAAGATTACATTAGGACGGAGTTCCTAGATCTCTTTAGTTCCTAGTTTTCTTTGTAAATCTCGGGACAAGATTTTGTTTAAGGGTGGAAGGTTTGTAACATCCCAAAACTTTAATCCAAGGTTATTAAGATCCAAATCATCAAAATTAGGGTTAACAAAAACTTTTCCAATTAAAATTATTAAAGCATTCATATGTGTGTGCATTTAAATATGAGTTGATTTGAATTGCCATGATTAAGTGATCCATTGCTTGTAAAATGATTCTTAGGTGAAATAAACACCATCTAGATCATTCCCAAACAAATCCCAAAGAAAAACAAATCAAAATGAATAAAAGAAGTGAATGGTCATTTGTGCCATTTTAATCAACATACCTACTTTGGCCATTCCTAGTACTCAATTCTTAACAGAAACAAATGTGGATCTTTGCACCCCTTGCTAGTACACATAATGTTGTACCAAGGCCCACTTTGTGATCTGCCAAAAACATTCAAACACTATATTTAAATGGCATTTGAAAATTGAATCCATTTCATATGGGAAGATCCCACTATTTCAAAAACCACTCAAACAAGCTCAATTTTCAAAACCCAAACACCCACAGAGTCTCAAGCTTATTACTAGCACACCCACCAAAAATCTTTGCAAAATTCAAAAATAACTTTCTTGCGGCCATTTCAACAAACACATGGCAGGCAGGTTTTACACCTAATATCTAGCTCACTGTTTTGTACAGGGTTTTGCACCCAATTTTCTTCAAAACACTCCCTCTGTCTCCAAATGATTTAACCAGGCCCTTTACACTTCATCCCCTACCCCCTAGTGGCAATGCCATGCCATGCAGAACACATGGTGGCCGGCCGACCATGCCACCGCCGCAGCAGACCATCCCCCCTCTCTCTCTCACCATGTCTAGTAGCTAGCTCACACCTCACCGCCACTCTCTGTCCCCTCCCCGAGCCGAGCCAGACCGTGGACCACCAACCAGAAACAGAAAGGCATCTACGCTTATGCTGAAAGCACGCTGCCTAGAGCCATACCGACACGCTGCAGCATGCACCACCCCTCGACCGCAGCCCGCGTCCACCGCTCCACCACGACCCTAGGAGCATGCCAGACATGCCTGTTCGCCGCCCAACGCACCATAGCCACTGCTTGCCGTTGACACCGCCGCCTCTGCCGCTCAGAGCGCCAGCCCCGCCTGACCGCATACCACCGCCCCTAGTCCCGCATTTAAACTGTAGAGCACCGCCAGGAGACCAGCCACCATCCCCTACCTCGAGCCACGCTGCTAGCACGCTATGCAGCCCTCGCTGGAGTCGCCTGCCCATCCCTCTCGGTCGCGTCGTCGTCCTATAAATAGAGGCCACCCCCAGCCATTCTCTGCACACCACTCACCTCCCCTCACCTCACTGAGCCTTCCCCACTTCTCCCTAGAGCAAGGCGAGCAGCTGTTTGCCGGAATTGCACCGGAGCAGGCTGCCTCTGGAGGAGAAGGGCGCCGCTGATTCCAACCACCCCCGGAGCTGCCTCGACCGTCCCTGAGCTTGCCGTCGACCACCAGTCCGTTTGCCTCATCGCCGTTGCCGGAGCCTGCACGCCTGAGCACCCCCACTGAGCCAATAGGGTTAGAGTTCGCCGGTGACAGGTCCGTCGTCGACGACGATCCCCAGCCGTTTATCACCGTTCTAATCCAACGACCCATATCGCCCTGTACCGCTTCACGCGTTATGAGCCTCTGACCGGTGGACCCCCTGTCAGCTGAGCCCCGCGCCGCGTAGTGTCACTGGGCCGGCCCGTTAGCGTTCCCGCGTAACCCAGTTAGTTTGAATTAGGATTTTTTTATTTTAGTTTAAACCTAGTTCTATCCCCTAGTTTGAAATTCAATTTAGAGAGATTTACAAATCCAAATGGAGTGATTCTAATTTTGTTAGAAAGCTACTGAAAAGATCTATCCAAACCCGTTGGATTTAATTCAATTAGAGTTAGAGATCTACCCTAGTAAAAATAACAAAACAGAAGCATTTGCACCTTGCAACATTTTTATAAAATCAAGCAAGTTAGCTTTTGAGTTGATTCCAACTCTGAAAAATCATATTTCACCATACCTATCTGAATATGTAGTAATATTAAGGTTTACATGTAGTGACTTTGGACTAGTACCAAAATAATGCTATATAGGCATTTCTAGTCACTTTAAATCATTAAATATTAGACTTAAACCAAAGTAATTGTCATCCAACCTTTAAATCACATTCCCACATGTTAGAATATGTGGTGATGACATGTGTCCACATGATCCCATATTTGAAGTGGTGAATATTAAATCTTAGTTAATTTTTCAATGAGTTGAAATTACTTTTCTAAAATAAAAAGGAGGAAACTATTGTATAAAACTTGTGATGCTTGTGATGATAATAGATCATCAAATGTGTGCCTTAGAGTGTTAATTAGACTAGTTAAGTATTGTTTGGTGATTGTGTACTCCATATGTATTTATAGACGATAGTACCGACCAAGCTTACGAGGAGGAGGAGGATTTCTACCAAGAGGAGGAAGAAAACTTCAACCACTTCACCAACCAAGGCAAGCTACTATTGGCAAGCTAACCCTTACAAGCTATTGTTAGCAAGCTAGAATTAAGCTAGATGGTTTAGCAAAGATGCTCTAGGCATGCTTTGGTTATACCACTTTAACCATTCTTTACCCCAAGTATTAATTTCAAGCTTTACTTCCTTTACCTTACACAAAGTCCTTTACTTGTTTTGAAGGTAGCATAAAGAGTATAAAACTTGGCCTATGTAGATAACTTTAGATGTCATTCTATGGCATGAGATTGATCCCATCTTTCCACCTTAGTGAACACTCTTAACTTAGTAGTTTAGAGTAGATAAAAACTTGAGTCACTTTAGATGGGAACACTTGGTGAAAATGAATTATGAAAACCTTGGAATGATGAGTCATTCTATTGAGATGTTTTGACATGTGTTGAGAAACACAAATGGTTTATGATGGTGAAAATGTTGAGGCATGAGCCTTAGCCCTTCTATAAAACTGATGGTTGGATTCGGATGCGATACCATTCCAAATTTACCGTACAACCACAATACCTGAAATGGGTAAGGCTTAGTTGGAAGTTTATATGCATTAGTATTAGTTCCCTCGCGGGAGAGGTTTGAGCTGAGGCTACCTCTCAATGTTGTCCACCTATGCAGTGCCCAAGATGACAGATGGTCATGGTTGGGAGGCCATGCTCATAGGAGAGGTGCTTATACTAGGGTGTGTAAAGGAAAGGTTATGTTTGAATCTTGTGGTGAAAGTGTACCACCTCTGTAGAGTGTCAAACTATTCGAATAGCCGCGTCCGCAGTTATGGACAGTTGGAATGGCCATAATATTTCGTTATCAGATGTTTTCAAAATGACTTATGAAATGAATGATGAATCTTGACTTGACCACAACAGGGTTGTGTTTATGACACTAGCTTCCCAACTTAAGTGATTCTAGAACTTTATTTTATCTTTCTTTGCTTCAGAACTCAGCTTAGATTTCAAACTTAACTTATTAGTTAAACTTAGATTTAGCACTTTAACTTAGAATTATACTACTTGTTAGTGGTAGTTTGCGAGTACTTAAAGAGTACTCATGGCTTTTGTCCCTAGCTATTCTCATGGCCAGACTATGAAGGAGACTACCAAGATGATGGCCAGCAGGATGGCTATGATAACTAGGACTATCTGCCTTCGTCAGCATTGCCTGTGCCCCTGAAGATGGACCCCACCGCTACGCTTATCTTTTATTTCCGCTGCTTGTTGTATTAAGACTGGATCATGAGATCCTTATTTGTGTAATACCTTATGTATGGTTTGTAATGGATGATGTACTGTGATATCCAATCTGTTATGTCTCGCAAAATGGTAATCCTGGGATTGCGAGGTATGGCATAACGGGCATCTGGGATTAAAAATCCGGGTGTTGACAAAGAGCAATAATAAAGTAAAGAAAGGTAACTTAATACAGAAAGTAAGTGTCGCGTATGTAAAGAAAGATTGGAACTGCAGTAGGGAAAAGATGTTCTCAGGGAGTAGCAGATACACCACTAGTATTGTAAAGATCTAAGATAAAGATTATCATCATGAACATTATCAACTATGTATGTGTGGGAGGAACTCCGAATGTGGACGAATAGGAAACAACCGCTGCTCACATCATCCTCATAACCACAACAGTCAGCAATCGACATCAATCGAATTACTATGCTATTAAGGGATGTAATCCCGTAGGACGTATCCCATGGCATGGATAGTGTTCCATGAGTTTCCTCGATTTCCCAAGTTGATACGTAAGGATTTCTAAGAACTTTATAGTCACTGTAGGTGCTAGCACGCCTCCATCTACCAACAAGTAGTTCCCTCCATCAAGTCCCCACAAGAGGCAAATATTGAGAGGTCGACTTCTATCAACATCAAGATGTAGAGAATCTAACACATGGTCACAACGATGAATATCATAATAGACTTTATCTTATTTAAATCTCATACTAGGGTTTCTCCATCTCCCCAAGAACTAATGAACTACTCAGACATGGAGGCAATCAACATCATGGTAGTGATAATGGAAACAATCATATATGAATAGTACTTGTATAAATCCACAACGAGTATAGGAATTACAACAAGATCTAGACAAGATGTAGGTGGCATGGATGAAGATGGTGGTGATGCAGCAGTGGATGATAATGATTGATGCCTTAGCCTCCCGGATCTGTGCAGGGTGAAGATGGATCCCTAGCGGACGAGTTCCCCCTCCAGATGCCTTCCGGAGGTGAGGTTTCTACAATTTCTGGGTGTTCTGTATGTCGTCTCCTCTAACCAATTGCACGGGGTGAAACTATTTGACGAGGCGGAGGCGGCGCTAGCTATACGGCCGGAGCTATATGGGCGGAGAAAATTCTCCCGCCGTATAGTTGGTCGTTATGCTCTCTGCCTCCTATGTTCGCTTCTGGTTTTCTTCTGGTATTATTAATATTTCCCAAATAAGCGATTTACGTTGTTTTTGATTCCTTTTCTCCATAGTACAACTGCTTAAATAATTGCATCCATTGGATCCATCATCTGTCCTGATTCTGGTGAAAACAAACATAAAATATGCGCGCGAGTGCTGTAAAATACCAAAATCCTACATTTACAATGCAAAATAATAATGTAAAACATGATGCCAATATGCACTCATCAACTTCCCCAAGCTTAGACTCTTGCTCGTCCCGACCAAGATTTTAGCTTAATGGATGTGATCCTCATATTCATGAAGCTGAGTCGATAAAATAAATGAGGCAATTGCAGCTTGTGTTTATCATGTACGATACATGTGAATAGGTTCATGAATAGTACCTTACTCGAACCATCTGAAGAGTATTGGAAGGCTTCCACACCTTAGTTATCAATGGTTCATAAAAGATGAATCTCAACATAATGTAAAAGAATCCGGTTCAACCGAATGAGTTAACGAGGTAGTCCCAAGTGTTTTAGGATCAACATCATTCACTTGGGATTCAAAATCTCAAAAGTGTCTCTTTGTCATACTACAATACAGTGGCATATGCCTACTTGCTCTTTGCACATTCGCTCTTTTTTCTTATTTTCTTTTTCTTTTCTTTTGCATATACGCTCAAACTTTTGTTTTAAGTGTTGTGTAAAGGAGCTAGCCATATATTCCACTTCATGTAGGAATTCAAAGTTCAACGATCTCAATTATCAAATTCCAACTGTATATGAAGCATTATTATGACTTGAGATTCTACCACAACTTGTTCTCACTCTATTTCAGACAGCACTTCATTTTCCTTTGTTCAAGGTTTTCCTTTTTCAACTTAATTGTATATATAATTTTTGTTTTTTGAATCAAACCATAATCTTACAGCATATTGACCAAATTATCTTTATGTGTTCCATTAATACCAATGGTCTGGAAGACTCCTATTGCTATCATCAAGTGCAAGTAAAATCATACTCAAGCCAGTCATATATCCATAAAGCAAACACGAACTCAATATTGCTCCATATATAATAATAAACTCGGAATTTCATAAAAGGGATCGCCTATTCCTAAAGGGAATTCTAATGATGCAATCTTTATTTCTAGTTAGAACTAATGCAAGAATAATAAAACTTATAAGATAGGTTACAAGGTCTTAAAGATCTCCCCAAGCTTGGAATCAAGCCAGGCGGGATCAAATAATCCCTTGTGATTATTTGATACCGTGATTGTTGTAGATCACTAGGGTGCCATGGCATGTAGCACTGTGGTGCGTATCTTCTTGTTGGTCTCCGCCAGAGCAGTTATGCAGCTATATCACCTACATAGATCAGATTGCAGAGTATCCACTCTATTAGCAAGCTTGGTCACCAATGGAAGGAGGTCTTCCTTCTTATCCATCTCATTGAGACAGTGACGGACTTCGACGCGATGGAGTAGCTCCTGCTTCTGATATATCTCCAATGCCCGCACATGATCCTTGGTCCTGGGGACAACTTCTTCTTCCTCATCCATAATTGATGGATCGGGGAAGTGGAAACCGTACCTCCACTCCTCTTGAGGTTTAACCTTCATACGAGCACCAATGGTTGGCCTCGAGAGTGGAACCTCCCCTTCCTTGCTAGCACCTGCACCAATATTAGATAATTCCTTACGCTTGTGCGGCCTTGAATCTATGGTGACGAACTTGACCATCTCCACACGCCCTTTTCCATGCAGCTTGCGATCTTCTCTCTCTTGTTGAGCTTTCTTCATCGCCACCCAATTGATCTCTAGTGGATTGTAGATGTCCCGGCAGATATAGACGTCAACTACGTCATCATCGCCATCAAAATCATTGTTGAAGTAGCTTGGATCAACATACTCCTTGTACTTCGGGATAAAACTCTCCACCTCCTCGTCATTGTCCTCCACAGACAGGCTGCTAGAGAGGTCCCTGGAAGGAGCAATGAGCCCCATGGGTTTACCATGGCCTGGGGCGGGATAGCGCATCGCTAGATTGGTTTCTGTAGATTGCAGTTAGAGAGATCGACAATTGCAGTATATAAGAGGGGTCAGAGGTCGGTAAAACTCGCGAGAAACACCAAATTGTCATCCAAGAAAAGAATCCAAATGGAACAGAAAAAGAAATCACGGATTTGGAAATAACCTGCCGTGTAACGACCAACTATATGGGCGCGGCCCGTAAAGCTCCGGTCGTATAGTTGGTTCCGGGAAGATATTTCCAAATATCTTGAGTCCAGGTCGATTAAATCATGACTCAGAATAGACAATACGGTTTTTTTATCAAAAAGAAAGATCGAACGAAAAGTGTCTGAGAGTTTAACAACCAACTATACGACCAGATTTTTTGCTCCGGTCGTATAGTTGCGACCGTATAGTTTCAAACACCAAAAATCAAAAGTGCCTGGGAGTTTAATGACCAACTATACGGCTGGAATTTTTGCTCCGGTCGTATAGTTGCGACCGTATAGATATCGGCACCAAAAAGCAAAACCATTTGAGAGTTTAATGACCAACTATACGGACGGAATTTTTGCTCCGGTCGTATAGTTGCAACCGTATAGGCTCAGATATCAAAAATAATTTCACAAAGATGATACAGAGAGTTTAACGACCAACTATACGGCGGGAGATCCCGCTCCGCTCGTATAGCTCCGCCCGTATAGTTGGTAAAACCCCTCTAAAATTTCAGAAAAACACAAGGAATTCGAAAATAGAAATTTCAAGAGTAAAAATTGTGAAAATAAATCACTTATTGGGGTAATAACACTTACCTCGCACTTACCACTTACTTAATCGGGGACAAAAAGTTCCTCCCATAGCAAGGACTCCTTCTCTCTTAGAGGAATTGCCTTTAATTCATCAAATAATTCTCGTAAATGAAAATCACCAATACTAAAGTTCCTCTCAATAATATTAGTGTCCTCCTGGGCAAGCACGGATACTACATCTAACATCTTTATTTCTTGCCTCTGCATAATCTGCAACTCAAATTCTTGAAGTGAAAGAATCCAACGGATCAGTCTTGGCTGATGTTCTTTCCTCTCAAGGAGTTATTTTAAGCCATCACGATCTGTATGAACTCTCACCTTTGCATCAACTATATAAGAACGAAATTTATCACAAGAGAAAAATACAGCAAACAGTTCCTTTTTTTCTTAGGGTAATTCTTTTGGGCACCATTGAGAGTTCTACTAGCATGATGTATAATATTAAATCTTCAACCAATATGTTGTCCAAGAGTTACTCCTACAACATCATCGCTAGCTTCACATATTAAGTCAAAGGTTGTATCCCCGATAGATGGTTTTATAGTGGGGGCTCGAGTTAAAGCATTTTTAAGTTTATCAAAAGCTTCAAGAAAGTTATCACCAAAATTGAATCTCATTCCCTTTTGCAAGAGGTTAGTCAAAGGTTTAGATATCCCTAAAAAAATTCTAATGAACCTTCTGTAAAAACCCACATGACCAAGAAAACTTCTTATACCTTTAATATCCCTAGGTGGTGGCATTCTCTCTATTGCTTCAACCTTAGCTCTGTCCACTTCAATTCTCTTACCTGATACTTTGTGTCCAAGGACTATACCTTCTTTGACCTTAAAGTGGCGCTTCTCCCAATTTAGAACAAGATTAGTTTCTTCACAACGCTACAAAAACTTTCTTGAGATTATCCAAGCAGCTAGTAAATGAAGTTCTATAGACAAAAAAGTCATCCATAAATACTTCCATTATAAGTTCTATGAAATCAGAAAAAATAGCAGTCATACATCATAGAAAATAGTTGGGGCATTACATAGACCAAAAGACATACGTCGGTAAGCATGTAAACCGTAAGGACTTATGAAAGTTGTTTTAAGTTGGTCATCCGGATGAACAGCTATTTGAGAGAAACCAGAATATCCGTCCAGATAACAAAAATGAGTATGGTTTGCTAACCTTTCTAAAGTTTTATTTATGAATGGTAACAGATAGTGATCTTTCCTAGTTTCTTTATTCAATTTCCTAAAATCTATGCACATCATGTGCCCAACAACAGTTCTAGTAGGTATTAGTTCATTGTTTTCATTAGGAACAACAGTAAAACCGCCCTTCTTAGGAACACAATGAACATGGCTTACCCATTCACTCTCTTTAATAGGATAAATTATACATGCGTCCAGTAGGCATACAATTTATTTTCTTACCACTTCTTTCATTTCAGGCTTCAATCTTCTATTAAATTCCGCAACTGGTTTAGCACCTTCTTCCATGAATATCCGATGGACAACTATCATGGGACTAATGCCCTTCAAGTCATCCATTGAGTACCCAAAGGCTTGGCGATGCTCCTTAAGTATCCTCATGAGTTCTTCTTCTTCTTCTCCTGAAAGTTTAGCGCTAATAATAACAGGAAATTTATTGGTTTTATCTAAAAACCTATACTTGAGATTATCTAGTAGAGTCTTCAACTCCGGGGGTGGTAGTTCCTGACGGAAATATGCCCTGAGAGGCAATAATAAAGTTGTATTATGTATTCCTTGTATATGATAGATGTTTATTTTGCATGCTATAATTGTATTGATAGGAAACGTCAATACATGTGTGTTTAATAAACAAAAAGGGTTCCTAGTTATGCCTCTCTTATAGACTAGCTTGTTGATTAACAAGATGATCAAGGTTTCCTGATCATGGACATTGGATGTTGTTAATAACAAGGTCACAGCATTTGTGAAATGATGTGATGAACATTCATCCGAAGTATAGCATTACGATCAAGTTGTTATGTTTATATTGCTCTAACATCATACGAAGTAGTCTTAGTCCTTAGACCATGAGATCATGTTAATTGCTAACACCGGAAGAGTATCTTGATAACATCAAACGTCACACCGTAACAGGGTGACTATAAAGGTGGGTTCAGTGCTATGAAGGTGTTATGTTGAGGCTCATGGATCAAGGGTGGAATTTGTCAATCCTGATGACGGATAGATATACTCTGGGACCTCTCGGTGATATCACATTAAGATAGCTTGCAAGCAAGTGATGTGATCACTAGAATGTTATATCACGGGAACAAGAAAAGAGTGCATGTCGGTAACGAGATCAAACTAGGTATTTGGATACCGATGATCGAATCTCGGACATGTATTATATCATGAGACAAAGGGATTAAATTGCTAGCGTTAAAGGTTCTCACGATCATAGAAGTCATTGTTGAATGTGCAGGAGTCAGTATGGATCTCTAGGTCCCGCTTCTGATTATTGATCTGAGAGGAGTCTCAATCATGTCTGCATTATTCACGAACAGTAGGGTGACACACTTAAGGGTTGCCGGACACCATTTAGGAGCACATTTGTTTTAGACAAAAGGTTTGCAAAGCGTAGGAAATGTTTCGATAGAAACATGAATTGTTTCGATAGAAACCGGAATTGTTTCGGGTGAAATTGCAGAAAGTGGTTCTGCATGTGATATTGAAATGTTGCAAGGGGTTTTATGTGAATGTTTGTTAATTAAAGTAATTAACAAAATTCTATAGAAAATAAATAAAAGAGTTTTATTAAATTGAGAGTTGCATTTAATTTGGTGGAAATTAAATACATGTGAGTGGGATTTTGGGTGGAGGCCATGTTTATGTGGGTGGAGGTTCACCACATGAATGAAGGAGGGGAGGAGTCCCCCCCTCATGCGCCGGCTATGGGAGGGGAGGGGTCTCCCTTCCTCCTATATAAATCCCCCCTCTCCCCTCTCACAAACCACACCTCCTCGTGAAGGATCTCTCTCCCCCTCTAGATATTCCCCCATGGTCTCGGATTAGCGAGATACATGTTCCCGGTGGCCTTGCGTCTGGAAGGAGTTGCTGCTTCCACTGATTCGCTGGAGCAGGGATGTGGAGGTTGTCTGGTAGCTTGAACGTGTGTGCGAGGACGGATGCGCTGCTGATTTGCGGCGCTCGGACTTCCACACGATCTTGAGATTGGCAAGCGTACGACTACATCAACCACGAGTTCCTACTCGTTAACAAAACTCGTTGTCTTCGAGGGTAAGTTCTCCATGGATGTATGTCCACCCGTTGCTCTGTATCTAGTAGATAGATCTTGGCGTATATTTCTCATCGTAGGATTTTTTTTGTTTTCTATGCTGCGGACCCAACAGTGGTATCAGAGCCTCATCTATGCGTAGGTGCTTTGCACGGGTAGTACACATATGTTTATATGTGGGCGATGATGATCATGTTATTGCATCTTCTATGTATTTTGGATATTGGTGGCATAGTGGGATGAAGCGGCCCGGACCAACCTTACATGTCATCGTACATGAGACCGGTTCCACGACTGACATGCAACTAGTTTTGCATAAGTGGCTAGCAGGTGTCTGTCTCTCCTACTATAGTCAATATCTGATTTACAACAAGTTGCTAATAACTCGGTTATCCTTGTTGTGGTTCATGTTCGTAGGTAAGACCGGTTCTTTCTCCGAAAGCCCTAAGCCACGTAAAACTTGCAATTGATGAATTAGAGGCGTCTGGTTTAGATCGTTGCTGGGCTAGTGTCTTGTTATGGTATTGTTGTAAGTAGATGTATGATAGATACTCTTACAACTCACTTAACGTGTAAGTTCCATAGACCTTGGCCTTACACACAAAGGAATGATAGAGATCATACCACGATGCAAGTGATAGAGATCAAATGCATGGACCATATCATCTCACTTCACACATTAGATGTTATCATCTTATATTGCTAGTTTGGCGCTTTTGTTGCATTATAAGATGATCCCTCATTAGATATCAAGATAAAATGTGTTCTTCCTTAAGTATGCACCGTTTTGTGGATCGTTTTTTGAGGCATCACGTGATGATCGGGTGTTCTCAACTCTACGCTTTCATACAACGGGTGTAAGACAGTTTTACACACGCGAATACTAAGGTTCTTACTTGGCGAGCCTAGCATGTACAACCATGGCCTCGGAACACGGACCGAAAGGTTAAGAATGGGTCATATAGTTGATATGATGCCCATATAGATGCTCGCCTTTGAAGCTACACCGACTCACGTGATGATCCGACTTGGTGTAGTGGATTTGGTTCATGTAATCACCAAAAGGACACGAGGGATGTCGTTTTTGAGTGGGAGTTCATTAGTAATTTGGATTAGTTGATTTCAATCTATCATAAACTTAGTATAAATATACTTTACAAATTCTGTTGTAGATGGCACCACCTGCTTTTAATATCAATGTGTTCATGGAGAAAGAGAAGCTTGCTGCGAATGGTAGCAAGTTCACCAACTGGGCTATGAATTTGAGGATTCTCCTCACTGCTGCACAAACTAAGAGAGCAATAATGGCCATAAACATGCAGAGCGACAAAACATCATTGATCAAAGCATAAAGTGATACTACAAGTTGAAAACTAAAGGATCATAAAGGCTATGGTGACTTGAGATAGTCATAACATGGTGTGAGCATGTGCCAAGTCAACCCAAATAAAGCATCAAAGGAGAATACCACTATACTATGCTTTAATATGCTAAAACAACACATGATTCATCCAAGGCACATAAAGCAATCTCAATTGTTTATAACAAGTCATGCTATAGCAAACAATACTAAGCATAAAGCCAAAACAATATCAAGCATGGCATGACAAAGCATAGGCCAGAGTAAAAAACGAGCTCTTTTTACCACATAAGTATGAACTTTCCTACTCTTCTCCAAACCAAACCAATCTATTTGAAAACCAATGTATGAAAGAGGGGGTCCAACCAATTTATTCAGCAAACTAAGCAAACGAAAACCAAAACGAAAACGAAAAAGAATATGCTCCAAGAACAACACAATTGTGCATGAAACAATAAAAATGAAGCGTTTGGAAGAAACCTGGGATTTTTATTGATGGAGAAGGGGATGCCTTGGGCATCCCCAAGATTTGACGCTTGTACTTCTTGTATATTTCTTGGGGTGACACGCGTGGCATCCCCAAGATTGAGCTTTAGTCCATCCTTCATCTCATTACTCATTCCTTCCATACACCTGAAAATTTTCCTTCATACAAAACTTCACACAATCTTTATTAGCAACATTAGTGTACTCAAGATAATAGGTCTTAAGGTTCAGTTCTAACACCAATAAACTTCCATTATAACACTAGCTACTGAATCACTTCCCTCAAAAAGCTCAATTCCCCAAAAGAACTCAAAAGGAAACCAACAAGAAGCAAATGCAGAAAATGGTAGAAATCTGTCAAAACAGACCAGCAGGTAAAGACGAATTTTTTTAAGACCTTATGTTGATCAAATCAAAAAGTGTTGAACTAACAAAAGTTAGATCACAACCTGGGGCAAAAGCACATAAATTCACACCTCAAAAAGAAGTTCAGAGATTTTACACGAATTTTTACGGTGAAGCACATAAATATGTTTCGGGACAGCAACTTTCCCAATCATTACTTCTATCTCATTAGAGGTTACTCTTGGCACAAAAAGCAAATAAAAAGGATAAGGAGCAGTTATTACTGTAATAACTTCCAAGACTCATCTAAAACTTTTGGGTTATCTCCCAATAAGTACTTTTATTTAACGCCTTTAAGTTAGGCATGATAGTTTGAGAAGATGCTCACATAAGAAATATGAATTGAAGTAAAAGAGAGCATCAAGAAGCAAATTCAAACCACATTTAAATCTAACCCACTTCCTATGCATAGGAATCTTGTAAGAAAAATAAATCAAAGAAAAACATAGTAACAAGAATGGGTAGATAAAACAAGAGCAACTTCAAAACCTTCAGCACATAGAGAGGTGTTTCATTACCATGAAAACTTCTACAACCATATTTTCCTCTCTCATAATAATTTTCAGTAGCCTCATGAATAAACTCAACGATATAACTATCACATAAAGCATGCTTTTCATGATCTACAAACACTAGAGCTTTATTATAAACATTTTCAAAAGAATTCGTAGGAACATGACATTCGTCCTCCTTTGGTAAGAATGGGGGACAATCAAATAATGTAAGGGGTACAGAGTTACTCTCATTAGAAGGTAGGGATGGGTAGATCCATACTTCCTCCTGTTGATCATCACTCTCCTCCTCTTTTTCATTCAATGAGCTTCCATTTTCAGAAATTTCTTCTTCCATAGGCTCCTGCAAGGCATTAGTCTCTTCCATTGGTGCAGAGCATCTATTAAGATATTCAAGAATATAGCCATTTTCTACCTTGTAGTTATCAAAGAAAAATATAAGTATATCATAAACCTCATATTTATAAGGTGAATCATCAGTATTTTCAAGCAAACTAGCAAGTTCAAATGCACCCTTCCAAGCAATAAATTCTTCAATTTGTTCCACATCATAAAAGTCATAATTTCCTTTAACATAAGAAGATATGGTAACATTATCATTATACTCACATTGAAAAGGGAGGTGTTTATACCTCCTACAGCAACAAGATTTATCAAAGCAATAAGTTACATTATAAGTAGAGCACACGTTTATAGCAATGGTATACAATTTATCAATTTGTTCCCATAAGTGTTTCCCTTTTTGTGACAAGCGGTGTTCCTTATAATAATATTTTTGTTCTTCCGTGAACCCACATTGCCAATAAGATTCAGTTTCAAAGAAACCAACCATTCATAGAAAGCATGATAAAGCAAGACAATAACAGACCAACGAAAATAACAACTATAGTAGGAACTAATTTTTGTGTGTTTTTGATAAACAAACAAGCAAACAAAGCAAAAAGAAACTAAGAAAAACAAAAATAACAAAGTAAATAGATTGGTTATGAGGGACTCCCCTTGTGAAGATATCCTTGACTCCCCGGCAACGGTGCCAGAAAATATGCTTGATGGCCCAAAATATATTGAGCTCGTTGGGGAACCCCAAGAGGCAGGTATGATGAGCACAGCAGCAAGTTTTCCCTCAGTATGAAACCAAGGTTATCAATCCAGTAGGAGTAAGGAAACACCCCAAAGGTGTACCTAGCTGAACTTTGGTAGGGCGCACTACCGGTGCCAGTAGCAACGTGGAGACCTGCACAACACAACCACAAAACTCTGTCCCCAACTTGCGATGAGGTTGTCAATCTCACCGGTTTTGCTGAAAACAAAGGATTAAGCGTATTGAATGGAAGGAAGTAATAGTTTGCAGAAAGTAAACACAAAGCAGTAAACAGTTTATAGATTGTACGTAAAAGAAAGGACCAGGATCCATAGTTCACTAGAGGTGGCTCTCCTTAAGATAGATAACATGCTGGGTGAACAGATTACATCGGGGCAATTGACAAACATCGAGAAAGCAATACATTCATATACTAATCATCTTGACTCCTTTGGAACTTGATTGGGCATTACAACATTATACATAGATCGCCATCCAAGTGCATCTATGACTAATAATCCACCTTCAGGTTATCATCCGAACCCCCTCTAGTATTAAGTTGCAAGCAACAGATTATTGCTTTACGAATTGCGTGTAATGTAAACAATGCGATTGTTCTATGAACAAAGGATTGTTGTTTTCTCCCTAGTAGCAATAGCACATCTAGTACCTTAGAGATTTCTATCACTTCCCCAGATTACCAGAGGCATGAACCCACTATCGAGCATAAATACTAACTCTTGGATTTGCTAGCATCTACTTGGCCAAGATAGCTACTAACAACGGAAAGCATGCAAGATCACAAATAACAAAGACATGATAGAATCAATAATCAATCTGAAATAGCATCTCAATATCCATCGGATCCCCGCAAACACAACATGCAGAATTACAAATAGATGATCTTGATGATGAACGGAGCTCACAAGATCTAGACATGAAAGCACAAAGGAGGAGAACCAGCCATCTAGCTACTACATGGATTTGTAGTACAAAGATGAACTACTCCCACATCATACTGGAGGCTTGCATGGTGATGAAGAAGGCCTCCAAGGTGAATTCCCCTCTCCGGCAGGGTGCAGGGAAGAGCTTCAGATCCCTTCCGATCTAGGGATGGAGATGACAGCGGCTATAGACTCTTTCATGGATTTTTGATCGGGTACTTAGGGTTTTCGCCCCGAGGGCAATATATAGGCGGAAGGAGAGGCCGAGGGGGTGCTGGGGTCGGCCAGACCACCCCCTAGCACGGGCCAGGCCTGGCCGTGTGGCCAGGTGGTGTGGCCGGCCCCCAGCCCTTCTCCGTCTCGTATTTGTGGCATCTGATGACTTCCGGAAAATAGGCACTTTGGCTTTGGTCCCGTCCAATTCCGAGAATATTCATTTTCTGACTTTCCGGGAACCAAAAATAGTAGAAAACAGGCAACTGGCACTGTGGCTCTTGTTAATAGGTTGGTCCAAGAAAGCATATAAAAAGTACTCCAAAGTGTGGACAAAACACAAGAAAGTGGATAAAACCAAGCATGGAACATCAAAAATTATAGATACATTTGCAATGTATCAGTGACCTGCGCGTGGCACATGAGGCCAACCGACGACTCTAGGAAACTGCTGGTGAGTTGTTGTTCTGCTTGGCGAGCTCGAGCCATTGGTGCTTACACGAGACTGACTTGTTTTGCTCTTGCTTTGTAGATGGTCTTCCGACTGCTATTGCCAAGGCCCATGAGGGGTATGTCCTGGCCGTTGAACTAGATGTTGCGAAGGGTGGATCGACTCGTTGGTGAAGGAACCGGAGGAGGCGAAGGCATCAATGATCTCTTCTAAAGAGAGGGCCAAGGCCGCAGTCGCCGCGGCGGAGGAGGAATGGAAGGCCGCCGACTCGGTTATCCTTGGGTTGCAGGGTAACCTTGGTGCCCTCGAAAAGCATGTGACGGAGAACTGTTGTAAGCTCCTTGGTAAGTGTCCCTTCTTCTCTTTCTTGTATGCGTCTAGTCCCCAAGCAGGGTGGTCCTTAGTGACGCTGGGTTCTTTATGCTGCAGCTCTGATAGGTCAAAGCGACCCAGTGGTGCAGACCTACAATGCCTCGCAATGCGTGACTGCAGTGGTGAACGCGGCTACCACCTCAGCTTTGTGTGTCTAGGCCGTGCTCCAAGGTATGTCCCCCACCGAGGTTATTTCTGGTGGGTTGACTGAAGTTTGGCGCTATCTGGAGGAGGCACTTGCCGTTGTCGAGTGGATGGCGCGGTCGGCCTTCAGGCGCGGCGCTGTGATACATTGCAAATGTATCTATAATTTTTGATGTTCCATGCTTGGTTTTATCTACTTTCTTATGTTTTGTCCACACTTTGGAGTACTTTTCATATGATTTCTTGGACTAACCTATTAACAACATGCCACAGTGTCAGTTGCTTGTTTTCTGCTGTTTTTGGTTCCAGGAAGTCAGAAAATGAATATTCTCGGAATTGGACGGGACAAAAGGCAAAGTTACTATTTTCCCGGAAGACTCATAGAGCTAGAAGGAGAGTCAGAGAGGGGCCACAGGGTGGCCACACCCCCCAGGCGCGGGTCCCCCCAGGCCATGCCAGGGCATGGTGTGGGCCCCCTGGCTGGCCACTGACCTTGCCTCCTTCGCCTATAAGAGCCCCCTGATACCAAAACCCTAGATAATCAATCAGAAATCCACGAAAAGTTCCGCAGCACCGCCACCACCGAAGGGGAGATTTGGGGGACAGAAAGTCTCTGTTCCGGCACCCTACCGGGACAGGGAAGTGCCCCCAGAGCCATCTCCATCAATCTCCACCGCCATCTCGATCACCATTGTTGATTCCCATGATGAGGAGAGAGTAGTTCTCTCTCGAGGCTAAGGATTCTACCGGTAGCTATGTGTTCATCTCTCTCTATGCATGATCTTATTGAGATCATGAGCTTGTAATCTATAGATCTACCTTGCTACTCAAGTGCTTTAATAGATCTCTGCTCTCCCCATGTGTGTGAAAGTGACAGCGTGCACACCATGGTGGCACATAGGCTAGAGATTACAAATACTTGTTATGGGTTATATTTGGAGTTGGATGTGAAATTGTGGTGTTTGTTGGAACCATCTAGAGCTCAAGGTGACAGTGTGGGGTTAACTAGAGGGGGAAAGCGGACTTTGAGGTGTGTTTTTATAGCCCTACCATCGATTAGAGTGTCCAACCGGAGAGTAGTTAAGAGTAGTATCATAAAGAGAAGATATTTATATGAGAGTGTTCACTAGTTAAAGTATGATCCCTAGGCCTTGTTTCTTAGCATTGAAACACCGTTTGCTACTAGATCTGTTACATGTTTGCTTGCTTCCATATTTATTTCAGTTTGCCTTTAGTCTTTTCCACGCCATCAAGTTATCTTCTATCACCGTTACCACTTATAATTATCCATACCACTTGTATTTCATTATCTCTTCGCCGAACTAGTGCACCTATACACCTGACAATTGTATTGGGTGTGTTGGGGACACAAGAGACTTCTTGTATCTTGATTGCAGGGTTGCTTGAGAGGGAATACCTTTGACCACTTCCTCCCTGAGTTCGATAAACCTTGGGTAATCCACTTAAGGGAAAACTTGCTACTGTTCTACAAACCTCTACACTTAGAGGCCCAACAACTGTCTACAAGAATAGAAGTGCGTAGACATCAAGCTATTTTCTGGCGCCATTGCCGGGGAGGTAAGGTAAAAGGTATTCACACCAGAGGATTAAAGAAGAAGAACCTCCCATGGCAAACGCCTATTTTCTGGCGCCGTTTCTGGGGAGGTAAGGTAAAAGGTACTCACATCCTCCGGTGTGAGTGCTCGAAGTTATTTCCTTTAGATTCTGCAATTTTGTCTTTTTGTTTCTTGTTTTCTCTAGTTAGGCTTAATGGAAAACAACAACAAAATTAGAGAGCTTTATAGTATTTATCTTCAGTTAGGACATGAAATGTTTGAAGAGAAAATTAAAAAACCTATGGAACTTTATTTGCATGCTAATAGCAATGTTGTTAGTATGAATTCTTTGAACACCATTATTGCTAATGTTATGGAAAAGTCTAAGCTTGGGGAAGCTAGTTTTTATGAAAATGATCTTTTTAGTTCCCCAGCTTTGGAAGATAGCTATTCTATTGCTTATGATGGTACCAAACCTCCAATATATGATGGTTATAATGATGAATATGATATTTTCAAGCCACCTACTATTGAGGAGAAAATTAATTATGATTAAAATATGCCTCCTATCTTTGATGATTATGATGATGAGAATAATAATAGCTAATTTGTTGAATTTGCTCCCACTATAATTAATAAGAATGACTATTCTTATAACGAGAGTAATAATTGTTTTATGCATGTGGCTCATGATAAGAATGTTTTATGTGATAGTTATATTGTTAATTTTATTCATCATGCTACTGAAAGTTATTATGAGAGAGGGAAACATGGTTTTATGTATCTCAATAATATTAAGTTTCCTCTCTTTATGTTGAAAGTCTTGAAGTTGCACTTGTTTTGCTTTCCTATGATTGTTTCTTTGTGCTTTCATGACTTGTTTCTTTACAAGATTCCTATGCATAGGAAATGGGTTAGGCTTAAATGTGCTTTGAATTTGCTTCTTGATGCTCTTTTTTTACTTCAATTCATATTTCTTGTGTGAGCATCTTCTCAAACTATCATGCCTAACTTAAAGGCGTTAAAGAAAAGTACTTATTGGGAGATAACCCAAAAGTTTTAGATAATTTTGGAAGTTATTACTTCAGTAATAACCGCTCCTTATCCTTTTTATTTGCTTTTTGTGCCAAGAGTAACCTCTAATGAGAGAGAAGTAATGATTGGGAAAGTTGCTGTCCCGAAACAGATTTATGTGCTTCACCGTAAAAATTCGTGTAAAATATCTAAACATCCTTTTGAGGCGTGAATTTTTGTGCTTCTTACCCAGGTTGTTATCTAATTTTTGTTAGTTCAACACTTTCGATTTGAGCAACAGAAGGTCTTCAAAAAAATCCGTCTTTACCTGCTGGTCTGTTTTGACAGATTCCTGCCATTATTTGCATTTGCTTCTTGTTGGTTCCTTTTTGAGTTCTTTTGGGGAATTGAGCTTTTTGAGGGAAGTGCTACAGTAGATTGTGTTTTAATGAAAGTTTTATTGGTGTTAGAACTGAACCTAAAGACTTATTATCTTGAGTGTACTAATGTTGCTAATAAAGATTGTGTGAAGTTCTGTATGAAGGAAAAATTTCAGGTGTATGGAAGGAATGAGTTATGAGATGAAGGATGGACTAAAGCTCAAGCTTGGGGATGCCACGCGTGTCACCCCAAGAAATATCCAAGAAGTACAAGCGTCAAAGCTTGGGGATGCCCAAGGCATCCCCCTCTTCATCAATAAAAATCCCAGGTTTCTTCCAAACGCTTCATTTTTATTGTTTCATGCACAGTTGTGTTGTTCTTGGAGCGTCTTCTTTTTCATTTTTATATTGGTTTTTCGTTTTCTTGGTTTGCTTAGTTTGCTGAATAAATTGGTTGGACCCCCTCTTTCATACTTTGGTTTTCAAATAGTTTTGTTTGGATTGGAAAAGAGTAGGAAAATTCATGCTTAAGTGGTAAAGAGAGCTTGTTTTTGACTATGGCCTATGCTTTGTCATGCCATGCTTGATATTGTTTTGGCTTTATGCTTAGTATTCTTTGTTGTAGCATGACTTGTTATAAACAATTGAGATTGCTTAATGTGCCTTGGATAAATCATGCGTTGTTTTAGCATATTAAAGCATAGTATAGTGGTATTCTGCTTTGATGCTTTATTTGGGTTGACTTGGTGCATGCTCACACCATGTTATGGCTATGTCAAGTCACCATAGCCTTTATGATCCTTTAGTTTTCAACTTGTAGTATCACTTTATGCTTTGATCAATGATGTTTTGTCGCTCTGCATGATTATGGCCATTATTGCTCTCTTAGTTTGTCGCTCCCAGTCTTTTGCTAGCCTCCACAACCAAGTATGAGTTCCACTCATGCATCCAAGTTATTCCAAAGAGTCCACCATACCTACCTACTATCATATGCTATTCCACGTATATTCATGTTTTTTTTTACCTTCCGAATTAAACTTGTTATGAGAAAACTAGTGATTAAAGCTCTCACGTACTTGATGGCACACTTTACTTTTATTTCCCTTAATAAACTTGAACCATTGTGTCTTCTATGTTGTATATGCTTGCACTTATTTGTTGGGAATTAGCAGAACCATGCTTTCATGGGGAATGCTTTCAACATTGCACTTGGTACTTGTACGTAGTTAATATCATGCTCTTTTGTATATGGATGTCGTCGGTGTGAAATGAAAGGGGAGCTTATAAGTCCATGGAGTTATGTATATGTGTTATAGAAACGCCTGGGCCGCTGGTCTAATCCATGCTGACATGGTGGAAACCTGCAGCGTAACCATAATGAGCTGTCTATGAAGCATTCTTCTTATAAAAAAAGAGTCAGATGTTGATTAAAAAAAGAGAAAAAGAAAAAAAAAGATTATGAAAAGAGGAAAGAGAGAAAAAAGCACCATATTCCCATGGTAAATAAGAAGATTGCTGAGATGCTCGTTGTCTGCTTGCCTTGTCATTTTGATATGGGGATTCTTCCGTATCATCGGGCAAGGGGTACCCCATTGGCGGTTCTCTATGATACACATGTACTTACGATGACAAGAACTTACCGGTGACTAAACTTGAGTAGCATGAGGAGCGGCCCTCATATTCAAGGGACATGAGATTTCTAACTTATACTTCGTCAAGTATGTACACCATAGTTTGTTCACTTTAACCTTAATCACTTCAAGATGCTTATGATAGGGGCAATGAGAGCTGAAAGCTATTAAGTACAATAATTTTTGGAAGCTCTTTATGAGACTTGAATCCCTACTTCCTTCTATGAAGGCCTTTCTTCCACTAATATATTGAGTTTCCACCTTCTACCTTTATTCCCCTACTTTGAGAGCATAGTGGCCATTCTTAGTTCTATGTCCATTGTCCCAAGACTTGTTGATTGATGCATACCTTGATATTGCTTGTTTTAAACTATTTGTAGCTAGTCACCCTTATGAACTTTGAAGGTGTCCTATGCATTTATGTTTGCTACTCTATGAGGGACAAGCTGAATACCACTATGCTATGTTTTCTTTATGTGAAACAAACAAACGTCTTGCAAAGCATTGTTATTCATGAATCTTTTGTTTATGCCTTTTCATGCTGCAACATAGTTTCTTTGTCTTATTGCTAGAACTTTGTCTTTCATGTTATGATTGAAGTACTATGATCCAAGCTTTGAATGTTTTACAAATACTTTGATCAAGTTTATGATGGTGCATGTCACCTCAAAAATTATTCTTTCTTTTTATCACTTACCTACTCGAGGACGAGCAGGAGTTAAGCTTGGGGATGTTGATACATTGCAAATGTATCTATAATTTTTGATGTTCCATGCTTGGTTTTATCTACTTTCTTATGTTTTGTCCACACTTTGGAGTACTTTTCATATGATTTCTTGGACTAAGCTATTAACAACATGCCACAGTGCCAGTTGCCTGTTTTCTGTTGTTTTTGGTTCCAGGAAGTCAGAAAATGAATATTCTCGGAATTGGACGGGACAAAAGCCAAAGTTACTATTTTCCCGGAAGAGTCATGGAGCTAGAAGGAGAGTCAGTGAGGGGCCACAGGGTGGCCACACCCTCCCCAGGCCCGTGACCCCCCAGGCCATGCCAGGGCATGGTGTGGGCCCCCTGGCTGGCCACCGACCTTGCCTCCTTCGCCTATAAGAGCCTCCCGATACCAAAACCCTAGATAATCAATAAGAAATCCACGAAAAGTTCCGTAGTGCCGCCGCCACCGAAGGGGAGATTCGGGGGACAAAAAGTCTCTGTTCCGGCACCCTACCGGGACGGGGAAGTGCCCCCAGAGCCATCTCCATCAATCTCCACCGCCATGTCCATCACCATTGCTGATTTCCATGATGAGGAGGGAGTAGTTCTCTCTCGAGGCTAAGGGTTCTACCGGTAGCTATGTGTTCATCTCTCTCTATGCATGATCTTATTGAGATCATGAGCTTGTAATCTATAGATCTACCTTGCTACTCAAGTGCTTTAATAGATCTCTGCTCTCCCCATGTGTGTGAAAGTGACAGCGTGCACACCATGGTGGCACTTAGGCTAGAGATTACAAATACTTGTTATGGGTTATATTTGGAGTTGGATGTCTTTATGAAATTGTGGTGTTTGTTGGAACCATCTAGAGCTCAAGGTGACAGTGTGGGGTTATCTAGATGGGGAAAGCGGACTTTGAGGTGTGCTGTTATAGCCCTACCATCGATTAGAGTGTCCAACCGGAGAGTAGTTAAGAGTAGTATCATAAAGAGAAGATATTTATATGAGAGTGTTCACTAGTGAAAGTATGATCCCTAGGCCTTGTTTCTTAGCATTGAAACACCGTTTGCTACTAGATCTGTTACATGTTTGCTTGCTTCCATATTTATTTCAGTTTGCCTTTAGTCTTTTCCACGCCATCAAGCTATCTTCTATCACCGTTACCACTTATAATTATCCATACCACTTGTATTTCACTATCTCTTCGCCGAACTAGTGCACCTATACACATGACAAGTGTATTGGGTGTGTTGGGGACACAAGAGACTTCTTGTATCTTGATTGTAGGGTTGCTTGAGAGGGAATACCTTTGACCACTTCCTCCCTGAGTTCGATAAACCTTGGGTAATCCACTTAAGGGAAAACTTGCTGCTGTTCTACAAACCTCTACACTTGGAGGCCCAACAACTATCTACAATAATAGAAGTGCGTAGACATCAGGCTGCCACGGCGTTGAGCCTTGGGCTCGCTCATTTCCCCAATGACTTTGACCTCGACGATGTTACTAGAGGCTATCCGTCGGCGAGTGGCTCGGTGGAGATCTCGGAGGTCCTGAAGTTGACCGCCAAGGCTGCCCCGTTCGCGAGGCGGGTATTGGAGATGGGGGATCTGTTACCCTATCAGGAGACGATGGTGGCACCGGGTGACCCTGAGACGGAGCACCGGTACCTAAAGTCGGAGCAGCCCTTCCGGTCGGTGTTGTCGAAGTCGCTGACGACGTACCCAACGAACCCGTGGGAGCCATATATCCGAGTCAAGGGTGATGGCGACGCTTCCTCATTAGAGCCTGCAAAATGAGTTGCTGCCCTAAGTGGCTTTTGTAAGTTATGCCGAGTGGCCACTTTTGTAATGTGAACAATATTTATGTATGGAAGTAAGAGGAGTCAATCGACTCTCAATGCAGGGTTAAACATGTTTGATGTTGATTTTTAAGTGGGCGAGTCCCCGAGCGCATCCGCCCTTTAGTGGGGTTTACCTCGTTTAAGTGCATGTGTGTTTGCTTTGCATTTTTATTATGATTGCTGCTGATTTGTCATGGCATATGGGGCCAGTCGCCTTGCGGCTCTGAAGGGGCTCTATACTTAGCTGTTTTCCCTGGCGCGAGCAGGGTCGGTTTAGCTGAGTCCTCGAGCGTGGTACTTAGTCGTTCTAGTCGTACGCCCATCGTAGGTGAGGATCTGATGCGTTGTTTATAACGCGTCTCTCCCCTGGCTCCAAAAACCAGTTGTGTGGCGAGTCCAAGGCAGATCTCTTACTTGGTGTGTTCCCGAGCCGCGTGAGGTTTCTTGTTTGCGAAATCACCATGCGTGGTACTTAACCGTTTGAGTCGCTTTGCACAAGGATGGGGAGGACAGGTTGCTGTGAGAAGCGTTTATCGGTCGTCTTGGACCGGTAGGCCAGTCGAGTGGGGCGACTCCGATGGTGGCTCCGGGGTGGCGTGTTTGTGGACGACACAAGGCCCAAATATCTTTGGTGCCTTTGAGTCACACTACTTAGCCATGTCGGTCGCATGACCAAGCGTTGACTTCTGTAAGTAGCATATTGCTGAACATACGAGTGCGAGTGGCACAAGAAGATGGCGAGTAGACACAATTTGTGCGATTCGAAATGATTTCATTATATATCCACTGAGTACAAGTTTTAGTTATATGTATAGAACTTCTGGAGGAGGTTTACATTCCATGGCCTCCCGACCTCGAGCTGGCTGTTGCCTCGTATGTCAATGAGGTAGTAGGCGTCGTTGTCGAGGACTCGCCCTATGGCGAATGGCCCCTCCCATGGGGGATAAATCTTGTGCATGCCCTTGGTGTCCTGGACCGGTCGTAGGAGCAGGTCACCTTCCTGGAAGTGTGTGTCCGGACTCAAGGGATGTGGTAGCGGTGGAGTCCCTGCTGGTAGATGGTAGTGCGAGAGCAAGCTAGGTCACGTGCCTCGTCCAGCTGGTCGATTCTGTCTTGGTGGACGATCTCGTTTTCCGCCTCAACATTGTTCGTGACTCGTGGTGAGTTGTGCTCCAGGTCGGTTGGCATTACAGCCTCAGCACCATACACCATGAAGAAGGGCGTGAACCTCGTGGAGCAGTTGACGGAGGTGCGGATTCCCCATATTACAGAGGGGAGCTCTTCGACCCAGCATCCTGGGGTTCGCTCGAGGGGCACCGGTAGTCGTGGTTTGAGGCCATGGAGGATACTTTGATTAGCACGTTCCGCTTGACCGTTCGACTCCGGGTGGGCGACTGAGGTGAGGTCGAGTCGTATGCTGTGCTCCTCGCAGAATTCTGCCATGGCGCCCTTGGTGAAGTTGGCGTCGTTGTCTGTTATGATGCTGTGTGGGTAGCCGTACCGATAAATGAGCTCGCGGAGGAACTTGGTGGCGGTCTTGCCATCACACTTCTTGATCGGTTTGGCTTTGGCCTACTTGGTGAACTTGTCGACTGCGACCAGGAGGTGGGTGAAGCCGGATGGGGCCTTCTTGAATGGACCGACCATGTCCATGCCCCATACGGCGAATGTCCAGGTGATGGGGATTGTCTTGAGTGTTGAACCAGGGAGATGTGTCTGGTTGGCGTACTTCTGGCACCCGACGCATCGTTGCATGATGTTGATGGCGTCGGCATGCGCGGTGAGCCAGTAGAAGCCGTGTCGCATGGCTTTGGCAACCAGCGACTTGGCGCCGGTGTGATGGCCGCAGTTGCTGGCATGGATGTCTTGGAGGATCTTGCGTCCTTCTTCTGGCTATACGCATCACTGGAGCACGCCGGTCACGCTGCGTTTGTGGTGCTTGCCGTTTATGATGATGAAGGATTTTCAACGGCACGCGATCATTCGCGCCTCCGTCTCGTTGCTTGGAAGGACCTTGTGCTCGAGGAAGGTGACGTATGGTGCGGTCCAGTCGCTGGGCTCCATGACCATGGCGACTAGGGTGGGCTCGGGCTGCAGTGGTATCCTGATGTCGATCTCCTTGGGCGGGGAGACCCAAGGTTTATGGATGTAACACCCCGTCTCACTCCTGGGCCCGGGGGGTGTCACTCCTGGCAGCTTAATAGGATATCTAGACTGGCCCCACAGACCAACACTAGTCTGTCCTGCGCACTTTGTCCTCACTCGTGTGCACTCGGTTACCCACTTCCCGGCCGGTCACCCATCCTAGAATTGCTCTAGGCCAAGCACGCTTAACCTTAGAGTTCTTTTCGAATGAGCTTCCGGAAAAGAAGTTGCAACTTATTTGTATGAGTATTCTATCAATTCTATTAAGCCATGTGCCTGGTCTCACATACACCCACCCTTTAGAAGATCGATGCCCTCATCGATCAAGCACACCAGGCGTGAACCTTGTACGCTGCTCGGCGGTTAGTGCTGCACATGTGCCATGCCGTGTCCACTCCGGGGCCACACACGCCATGCTCCACATGTCCCGCCACTAACCCGCACATAACCGTGTAATCGCAAGGGTCGGCTCTGATACCACTTTGTAACACCCCGTCCACTCCTGGGCCCGAGGGGTGTCACTCCTGGCAGCTTAATAGGATATCTAGACTGGCCCCACAGACCAACACTAGTCTTTTCTACGCACTTTGTCCTCACTCGTGTGCACCCGGTTACCCACTTCCCGGTCGGTCACCCATCCTAGAATTGCTCTAAGCCAAGCACGCTTAACCTTAGAGTTCTTTTCAAATGAGCTTCCGGAAAAGAAGTTGCAACTTGTTTGTATGAGTATTCTATCAATTCTATTAAGCCATGTGCCTGGTTTCACAGTGGATGATGTTGAGGAAGACTCCTGCGGGTGGCGTTTGCCTGACTGGACCGATGCGGGAGAGGGCATCTGCCTCCTCGTTTTTTCGCTTGTCGATCCACTCGACTGAGTAGCCGGCGAAGTTCTCTCCCAGCTGGTCTACCATTTGGTGGTATGCTATCATTGTCGGGGAGACGGCATCACAGGTCCCGGTGACTACGTCGGAGTCGCCGTAGCACCGTAGGAGATTGATGTTCATCTCCTTAGCAGCCTGCATGTCGTGAAGGAGGGCCTCGTACTCGGCCATGTTGTTGGTGCAGGGCTTGAAGTTGAGGTGGCGCATGTAGTAGAGCTTGTCTCCCTTGGGGGAGGTCAGGATGACCCTGGCCCCGGCGCCATCGGAGTTCTTGGAACCGTTGAAGTGGAGCGACCAGTAGTGAAGGTATGGGAGCTTCTCCGGCTGCTGCGCTTCTTCCCAATCGGCAAGGAAATCATCCAAAGCTTGCAATTTGATCGCTTTGCGTGGTTCGTATTTGATGTTGTGGACACCAATTTCGACAACCCACTTGGCGAATCGCCCAGTCGCCTCGCGGTTGTGGATGATGTCATGTAGTGGCACGAAGGAGACGACTGTGATTGGGTGCTCCTAGAAGTAGTGGGGGAGTCGTCCCTGGGCTCGGAATACCGCGTATACTAGTTTCTGGTACTGCGGGTAGCGCTGCCTACTGACTCCTGTATTAACGAGCTTGTTGGGGAACCCCAAGAGGAAGGTATGATGAGCACAACAGTAAGTTTCCCTTAGTTATGAAACCAAGGTTATCAATCCAGTAGGAGCAAGGAAACACTCCAAAGGTGTAGCTAGCTGAATGTTGGCAGGGCGCACTACCGGTGCCAGTAGCAACGTGGAGACCTGCACAACACAACCACAGAACTCTGTCCCCAACTTGCGATGAGGTTGTCAATCGCACCGGTTTTGCTGAAAACAGAGGATTAAGCGTATCGAATGGAAGGAAGTAATAGTTTGCAGAAAGTAAACACAAAACAGTAAATAGTTTGTAGATTGAATGTAAAAGAAAGGACCGGGGTCCATAGTTCACTAGAGGTGGCTCTCCTTAAGATAGATAACATGTTGGGTGAACAAATTATAGCGGGGCAATTGACAAACATCGAGAAAGCATACAAGTATATACTAATCATCTGACTCCTTTGAGATTCAATTGGGCATTACAACATTATACATAGACCGCATCCAACTGCATCTATGACTAATAATCCACCTTCAGGTTATCATCTGAACCCCCTCTAGTATTAAGTTGCAAGCAATAGATAATTGCATTACGAATTGCATGTAAACTAAACAATATGATTGTTCTATGAACAAAGGATTGTTGTTTTCTCCCTAGTAGCAACAGCACATCTAGTACCTTAGAGATTTCTGTCACTTCCCCAGATTACCAGAGGCATGAACCCACTATCAAGCATAAATACTAACTCTTGGAGTTGCTAGCATCTACTTGGCCAAGATAGCTACTAACAATGCAAAGCATGCAAGATCACAAATAACAAAGACATGATAGAATCAATAATCAATCTGAAATAGCATCTCAATATCCATCGGATCCCCACAAACACAACATGCAGAAATTACAAATAGATGATCTTGATCATGAACGGAGCTCACAAGATCTAAACATGATAGCACAAAGGAGGAGAACTAGCCATCTAGCTATTACATGGACCCGTAGTCCAAAGATGAGCTACTCATGCATCACACCGGAGGCTTGCATGATGATCAAGAAGGCCTCGAGGGTGAATTCCCCTCTCCGGCAGGGTGTCGGGAAGAGCTTTTAGATCCCTCCCGATCTAGGGATGGAGATGACGGCGGCTATAGACTCTTTCGTGGAATTTTGATCGGGTACTTAGGGTTTCCGTATCAGAGGCAATATATAGGCAGAAGGAGAGGCCGAGGGGGTGCCTGGGCTGGCCACACCACCTCGGGCCTTGGTCAAGCCTGGCCACGCGGTGGTGTGGTGGCCTCCCGGCCCTTCTCCGTCTCGTATTCTGGCTCTAGGTGTCCCCCGGTGAAATAATGACTTTGTCTTTTGTCCCGTCCAATTCCGAGAATATTCATTTTCTGACTTTCCTGGAACCAAAAACAGCAAAAAAAGGCAGCTGGCACTGTGGCTCTTGTTAATAGGTTAGTCCAAGAAAGCATATGAAAAGTACTCCAAAGTGTGGACAAAACATAAGAAAGTAGATAAAACCAAGCATGGAACATAAAAAATTATAGATACGTTTGCAATGTATCAACATCCCCAAGCTTAACTCCTGCTCGTCCTCGAGTAGGTAAGTGATAAAAAGAAAGAATAATTTTTGAGGTGACATGCACCATCATAAACTTGATCAAAGTATTTGTAAAACATTCAAAGCTTGGATCATAGTACTTCAATCATAACATGAAAGACAAAGTTCTAGCAATAAGACAGAGAAACTATGTTGCAACATGAAAAGGCATAAACAAAAGATTCATGAATAACAATGCTTTGCAAGACGTTTGTTTGTTTCACATAAAGAAAACATATCATAGTGGTATTCAGCTTGTCCCTCATAGAGTAGCAAACATAAATGCATAGGACGCCTTCAAAGTTCATAAGAGTGACTAGCTACAAATAGTTTAAAACAAGCAATATCAAGGTATGCATCAATCAACAAGTCTTGGGACAATGCACATAGAACTAAGAATGGCCACTATGCTCTCAAAGTAGGTGAATAAAGGTAGAAGGTGGAGACTCAATATATTAGTGGAAGAAAGGCCTTCATAGAAGGAAGTAGGGATTCAAGTCTCATAAAGAGCTTCCAAAAATTATTGTACTTAATAGCTTTCAGCTCTCATTGCCCCTATCATAAGCATCTTGAAGTGATTAAGGTTAAAGTGAACAAACTATGGTGTACATGCTTGACGAAGTATAAGTTAGAAATCTCATGTCCCTTGAATACGAGGGTCGCTCCTCATGCTACTCAAGTTTAGTCACCGGTAATTTCTTGTCATCGTAAGTACATGTGTATCATAGAGAACCGCCAACGGGGTACCCCTTGCCCGATGATACAGAAGAATCCCCATATCAAAATGGTAAGGCAAGAAGACAACGAGCATCTCAGCAATCTTATTATTTACCATGGGAATATGGTCCTTTTTTCTCTCTTTCCTCTTTTCATAATCTTTTTTTCTTTTTCTCTTTTTTTAATCAACATCTGACTCTTTTTTTATAAGAAGAATGCTTCATAGACAGCTCATTATGGTTACGCTGCAGGTTTCCACCATGTCAGCATGGATTAGACCAGCGGCCCAGGCGTTTCTATAACACGTATACAAAACTCCATGGACTTATAAGCTCCCCTTTCATTTCACACCGACGACATCCATATACAAAAGAGCATGATATCAACTACGTATAAGTACCAAGTGCAATGTTGAAAGCATTCCCCATGAAAGCATGGTTCTGCTAATTCCCAACAAATAAGTGCAAGCATATACAACATAGAAGACACAATGGTTCAAGTTTATTAAGGGCAAGAAAAGTAAAGTGTGCCATCAAGTTCGTGAGAGCTTTAATCACTAGTTTTCTCATAACAAGTTTAATTCGGAAGGTAAACAAAAACATGAATATACATGGAATATCATATGCTAGTAGGTAGGTATGGTGGACTCCTTGGAATAACTTGGTTTAAGGAGTTGGATGCATGAGTGGAACTCATACTTGGTTGCGGAGGCTAGCAAAAGACCGGGAGCGACAAACTAAGAGAGCAATAATGGCCATAATCATGCAGAGCGACAAAACATCATTAACCAAAGCATAAAGTGATACTACAAGTTGAAAACTAAAGGATCATAAAGGCTATGGTGACTTGAGATAGTCATAACATGGTATGAGCATGCGCCAAGTCAACCCAAATAAAGCATCAAAGGAGAATACCACAATACTATGCTTTAATATGCTAAAACAACGCATGATTCTTCAAAAGCACATTAAGAAAACTCAATTGTTTATAAAAGCTAATGCTACATCAAAGAATACTAAGCATAAAGCCAAAACAATATCGAGCATGGCATGACAAAGCATAAGCCACAGTCAAAAACAAGCTCTCTTTACCACTTAAGCATGAACTTTCCTACTCTTTTTCAATCCAAACCAAACTATTTGAAAACCAATGTATGAAAGAGGGGGTCCAACCAATTTATTCATCAAACTAAGCAAACTAAAAACCAAAATGAAAACAAAAAAGAACTGTGCATCAAACAATAAAAATAAAGCATTTGGAAGAAACCTGAGATTTTTATTGATGAAGAGGGGGATGCCTTGGGCATCCCCAAGCTTTGACGCTTGTAATTCTTGGATATTTCTTGTGGTGACACATGTGGAATCCCCAAGCTTGAGATTTAGTCCATTCTTCACCTTATTACTCATTCCTTCCATACACCTGAAAATTTTCCTTCATACAAAACTTTACACAATCTTTATTAGCAACATTAGTGCACTCAAGATAATAGGTCTTTAGGTTCAGTTCTAACACCAATAAAACTTCCACTAAAACACTAGATACTGTAGCACTTCCCTCAAAAAGCTCAATTCCCCAAAATAACTCAAAAAGGAAACAACAAGAAGCAAATGCAAAAAAAATGGCAGAAATCTGTCAAAACAGACCAGCAGGTAAAGACGAATTTTTTTGAAGACCTTATGTTGCTCAAATAAAAAAGTGTTGAACTAACAAAAGTTAGATAACAACCTGGGTCCGAAGCACAAAAATTCACGCCTCAAAAGGACGTACAAAGATTTTACACGAATTTTTACGGTGAAGCACAGAAATCTGTTTCGGGACAGCAACTTTCCCAATCATTACTTCTCTCTCATTAGAGGTTACTCTTGGCACAAAAAGCAAATAAAAAGGATAAGGAGTGGTTATTACTGAAGTAATAACTTCCAAGACTCATCTAAAACTTTTGGGTTATCTCCCAATAAGTACTTTTCTTTAACGCCTTTAAGTTAGCCATGATAGTTTGAGAAGATGCTCATATAAGAAATATGAATTGAAGTAAAAGAGAGCACCAGGAAGCAAATTCAAAACACATTTAAGTCTAAACCACTTCCTATGCATAGGAATCTTATATGCAATAAATTCGCAAAGAAAAAAGTGACAGGCATAGGAAGATAAAACAAGAGTAACTTCAAAACTTTCAGCACATAGAGAGGTGTTTCAATACCATGAAAACTTCTACAACCATATTTTCCTCTCTCATAATAATTTTCAGTAGACTCATGAATAAACTCAACAATATAACTATCACATAAAGCATGATTTTCATGATCTACAAACACATAACTTTTATCAAGCTCAAAAATAGTGGGATTAAAACCTTCAAACCCACTTTTAACAATTTTATAACAAGATGACTGATCAATCTCATTTTCAATAGTACTACAATTAATATTATCAACCAATATAGGACCATCATCTAGTGCTTTATTATAAACATTTTCAAAATAATCCACAGGAACATGACATTCGTCCTCCTTTGGTAAGCATGGGGGACAATCAAATAATGTAAGGGGTAAAGAATTACTCTCATTAAAAGGTAGGGATGGGTAGATCCATTCTTCCTCCTCTTGATCATCACTCTCCTCCTATTTTTCATCCAATGAGCTTCTAGTTTCAGCAATTTCTTCTTCCATAGGCTCCTGCAAGGCATTAGTCTCTTCCATTGGTGGAGAGCATCTATTAAGATATTCAAGAATATAGCCATTTTCTACCTTGTAATTATCAAAGCAAAATTAAAGTATATCATAAACCTCATATTTATAAGGTGAATCATTAGTATTTTCAAGCAAACTATCAAGTTCAAATGCACCCTTCCAAGCAATAAATTCTTCAATTTGTTCCACATCATAAAAGTCATAATTTCCCTTAACATAAGAAGATATGGTAACATCATCATTATACTCACATTGAAAAGGGAGGTCTTTATACCTCCTACAGCAACAAGATTTATCAAAGAAATAAGTAACATTATAAGTAGAGCACACATTTATAGCAATGGTATACAATTTATCAATTTGTTCCCATAAGTGTTTCCCTTTTTGTGACAAGCGGTGTTCCTTATAATAATATTTTTGTTCTTCCGTGAACCCACCTTGCCAATAAGATTCAGTTTCAAAGAAACCAACCATTGATAGAAAGCATGATAAAGCAAGACAATAACAGACCAATGAAAATAACAACTATAGTAGGAACTATTTTTTCGTATTTTTGATAAAGAAACAAGCAAACAAAGCAAAAAGAAAATAAGCAAAACAAAAACAACATAGTAAAGAGATTGGTTATGAGGGACTCCCCTTTTGAAGATGTCCTGAACTCCCCGGCAACAGCGCCAAAAAAATACATGCTGACTCGAGTATTAACGAGCTCATTGGGGAAACCCAAGATGAAGGTATGATGAGCACATCAATAAGTTTCCCTCAGTTATGAAACCAAGGTTATCAATCCAGTAGGAGCAAGGAAACACCCCCAAAGGTGCAGCTAGCTGAACGTTGGCAGGGAGCACTACCGGTGCCAGCAGCAACGTGGAGACCTGCACAACACAACCATAGAACTATGTCCCCAACTTGCGATGAGGTTGTCAATCTCACCGATTTTGCTGAAAACAAAGGATTAAACGTGTCGAATGGAAGGTTTGCATAAAGTAAACACAAAACAGTAAATAGTTTGTAGATTGAATGTAAAAGAAAGGACCGGGGTCCATAGTTCACTAGAGGTGGCTCTCCTTAAGATAGATAACATGTTGGGTGAACAAATTATAGCGGGGCAATTGACAAACATCGAGAAAGCATACAAGTATATACTAATCATCTGACTCCTTTGAGATTCAATTGGGCATTACAACATTATACATAGACCGCATCCAACTGCATCTATGACTAATAATCCACCTTCAGGTTATCATCTGAACCCCCTCTAGTATTAAGTTGCAAGCAATAGATAATTGCATTACGAATTGCATGTAAACTAAACAATATGATTGTTCTATGAACAAAGGATTGTTGTTTTCTCCCTAGTAGCAACAGCACATCTAGTACCTTAGAGATTTTCACTTCCCAGTTACGGAGGCATGAACCCACTATCAAGCATAAATACTAACTCTTGGAGTTGCTAGCATCTACTTGGCCAAGATAGCTACTAACAATGCAAAGCATGCAAGATCACAAATAACAAAGACATGATAGAATCAATAATCAATCTGAAATAGCATCTCAATATCCATCGGATCCCCACAAACACAACATGCAGAAATTACAAATAGATGATCTTGATCATGAACGGAGCTCACAAGATCTAAACATGATAGCACAAAGGAGGAGAACTAGCCATCTAGCTATTACATGGACCCGTAGTCCAAAGATGAGCTACTCATGCATCACACCGGAGGCTTGCATGATGATCAAGAAGGCCTCGAGGGTGAATTCCCCTCTCCGGCAGGGTGTCGGGAAGAGCTTTTAGATCCCTCCCGATCTAGGGATGGAGATGACGGCGGCTATAGACTCTTTCGTGGAATTTTGATCGGGTACTTAGGGTTTCCGTATCAGAGGCAATATATAGGCAGAAGGAGAGGCCGAGGGGGTGCCTGGGCTGGCCACACCACCCCCTGGCGCGGGTCAAGCCTGGCCACGCGGCCAGGTGGTGTGGCCGCCCTCTGGCCCTTCTCCGTCTCGTATTCTGGCTCTAGGTGTCCCCCGGTGAAATAATGACTTTGTCTTTTGTCCCGTCCAATTCCGAGAATATTCATTTTCTGACTTTCCTGGAACCAAAAACAGCAGGAAACAAACAGCTGGCACTGGCTCTTGTTAATAGGTTAGTCCAAGAAATCATATGAAAAGTACTCCAAAGTGTGGACAAAACATAAGAAAGTAGATAAAACCAAGCATGGAACATCAAAAATTATAGATACATTTGCAATGTATCACTGCCTTGAGTCCGTCAGGACCTTGCTGATGTAGTAGACAGGGCGATGTATAGGGCGCTCCTTGCCCTCTTCTGGCCATTCGATGACCATCATGACACTGACAACTTGAGTGGAGGCTACGACATAGACGAGCATTGGCTCTTTGTTGATTGGGGCGGCGAGTAGTGGAGCCGCGAGTAGCACTTCTTTGAGTGCTTTGAGCGTGTTGTCTGCTTCTGCGTCCCATTGGAACGTGGGGTTCTTGCACATCAGGCGGTAGAGGGGCATTGCCTTCTCGCCGAGCCGGGGAATGAAGTGACTGAGAGCCACGACTCGCCCAGCCAACTTCTGGATGTCGCGCAGGCACTCGAGTTTCCTGAGCCGCAGGATGGTGTAGATCTTGGTGGGGTTTGCCTCGATGCCCCGCTTGGAGACCATGTACCCTAGGAGTTGTCCGGTGGGGACGCTGAAGGTGCACTTTCCTGGGTTGAGTTTGATGTTGTACCTCCGCAGATTTGTGAAGGTCTTGGCCAGGTCGGCGAGCAGGTCATCCTAGAGGGTGGATTTTACCACCACATCGTCGATGTAGACGTGGATGTTGCGGCCAATTTGGTCCGCGAGGCATTCGTGCATGCACCTTTGGTAGGTGGCATCAGCGTTCTTGAGGATGAACGTCATGGCCATGTAGTAGAAGGCGTCGAATGGCGTGATGAACACCGTCTTCTCGTCGTCCTCGACCACAATTTTGATATGGTTGTAGCCAGAATATGTGTCGAGAAAGCACAGCGACTCCGATCCCATGGCCGAATCAATGATTTGGTCGATGCGCGGTAGGACGAACTCTTCCTTCGAGCAGGCATTGTTGAGGTTGGTGTAGTCGATACACATTCTCCATGTGTTGTTCTTTTTCAGAACCAGGACTGGGTTCGCCAGCCACTTTGAGTACTTGATGGGATGAATAAAGCCTGCGGCTAGCAGGCATTGTACTTCTTCGGTGATTGCTCGGCGGCGCTCTTCATTGAAGGGCCGCAGCGACTGCTTTACAAGTCGCACTTTGGGGTCGCCGTTGAGTTTGTGCTTAGTGAGTTCCCTCGGGACACCAGGCATGTCGGATGGTTTCCATGCAAAGATGTCGCGATTCTCACGTACGAACCCGATGAGCGTGCTTTCCTATGCATGGATCATGTGCGCCCCGATGGTGACCGTCTGGCTGGAGTCGCCCGGGACGAGCTCTATGGTGCGGGTGTGTGTGGTCGCCTCGAAAGTGGAACTAGCAGCGGTTGGCTTCATTAGGATGGTGGGGTCGTCCTTGTTGATGTTGCCCGCATATTTCCCGAGATCATCCGTGTGGTCAGCCTCCACGGCGATGATGATGTCGGCGAGCTCGGCGCCTTTGTCCTTGCATTCCACGACCATGTCGGGGTCGCCGTGGATGGTGTTGATGCCGCTTGGCCCTGGGAGCTTCATCATGTTGTAGGCATAGTGTGGGGTCGCCATGAATTTGGTAAATGCCTGGCACCCCAAGACACGGTGGTAGGGGCTATGGAAGTTCACCAGCTCGAAGATGATCCGCTTGGTGCGGTAGTTTGCTGGTGTGCCGAAGGTGACTGGTAGCATCACTTTTCCAATCGGGTACGCCTTCCGACCAGGGAAGATGTCGTGGAAGGTTGTCAGGGTTGGCTCGATCGCTGACTCCGGGAGCTGGAGTCTCTTGATTGTGTCCAAGTACATGATGTTGATGGAGCTCCCGCCGTCCATCAGCGTCTTGGGCAGCCAGTAGTCGGCCACTTTGGGCCTGACCACCCAGGCGACTTGCCCTGGGTACTCGATCCTGGGTGCATGGTCTTGGCGACTCCAGGTGATGCTTTGCTCGGACCAGTTGAGGAAGCGGGTGATGTCGACCTGCATCACCACATTGACAGCGACTACGCATGCGAGCACCTTCTTCTCGCGCTTGGTGCCAAGCCCGGTGAAGGTGTGGAGCGATCCGGCGGTGTTGCCAAAGCTGCCAGAGTTTCCATTGTCCCTTGGCGGATTGTTGTTGGGGTCGTACTACGCCTTACCGTTTCAATCTCCTTGAGGGAGTGGCAGTCTGTGGTAGTGTGGGTGGCAGGCTTCCCCTCCCTGCTGTGGTAAACACAGGGCTTTTTGAGCAGGACGGCGGGGTCGAATTTTGGCCTCATTGTGTTGTTGGCGTGGTAATTCCCGTTGTCGCGATAGTTTCCTCCATCGAGGCGGAAGTTCTTCGGGTCGCGTTGGCCATAGCCGGTGTTGGCGACAAAGTCAACTCGCCCATCGCCGCAACGCTTTCCGGTGAGGCAAGTGTTGCTATAGTGCATGTCGCGCTGTCGCTCGTTATCGTGGCCACTGGTGTGGCGTCTTCCTCCCGACTCGTCGTCGGAGTCCTGGTTGGGGTCCTCCTCCGCGTACCGCTTGGCGATCTCGAGGAGGTCGGGGATGTTGTCGAGTATCCGGTAAACCCTCTTGATCTTAGCGACCAGGGGTTCGTACCTCACGTGTTCTTGAAGCAGTGGATCGCCGTGTCCGGGTGAATTCCAGAGGCGTTGATCCATAGTTCCTGCCACCTCTAGATCCAGTGGTGGGTCGAGTCGTGCTGCCCCTGGATGCATCGCTCCAGGTCTTCAATGGTGGTTGCACGGGTGTAGGAGCCCTCTAAGTGCCTGACAAAGGCGTCCCGCATCTCCTCCCACGAGTCGATGCTGTCGGCGGGGAGGGTGTTGATCCATTGCCTAGTCGCTCCCTCCATCATCAGGGGGAGGTAGCGAGCGGCTAGCAGGTCGGTGTGACTGGCGATTCCCATCACCATGAGGTACGTGTGCAGTCATACCGCTGGGTCGTATGTTGGGTCATACTTTTCGATCTCCTTGGGTGCCTTGAAGTTGGTGGGGTACTTCTCGCCTCAGATCATTGGCCCGAAGCACTAGGGGCTGACTCGACTGAGCGAGCCCCTGGGTTCGGGGTCGCCGTGGTTGGTGAGGGTGTGCCTGAAGTCATTGGATTGGCGCGCCCGCTAGGCCTGGTTGTTGAAGATGTGCATTCGGGTGTCGATGGGTTGCCCGTTGGCGGCGACCGTGTTGTTCACCGGCCACGGCTCATTGGTGGAGAGCGTGGTGCGGCCCGTTGCTGGTGCGTTAGGGGCTGGGGTGATGGGCAGGTGACGGTGTTGGTGACGGTTGGGGGGGGCACTTGGGGCTGCCCTGCTTGCCGATGAGCGGGAATACATCCGCCCCCGCGGGTCGACTCCCGTGGCTTGCTGCTCGATGGCCCTGGCGAGTAGGGACTTAGCGTACTAGATCTACAGCATGCCCTCTCCTTGGATGTCGAGGTGGGCAACCGCGGTGTCGGCCTCGATGATGTTGTCCATTGGAGTGGAGTATAGTGGGAGCCCGTTGGCGTTGCTGGACTATGGCAAGATGATGATTCGCAGCTGGTCTGGTGGGGGCGCACGACCAATTGGTGACGGTGGGGCCCCAGTCGCCGGTGCATCAGGTGGTGGTCAGTTGTTGCTGCCTAGCGGCGTGTTCTCGCAGTATTCGCGCTCGGCTGTGCGTGCGGGGTCACTTTTGTCGTTGAAGTTCAGGACGCGACCCTGGACATTGGAGTTCAGGTGGGTCCTGATGCGGTGTTGATGGTAGACTGACAGCTCCTGCGTTGTTTCCCGCTCGAGGCGGAATTTCTCGTGCTCGGCTAGCTCCCTGCGCTGCGCCTCCTCCAGTCGCAGGTGGGCTTCCTCCACCTCCATGGCCGTGGTGGTTGGCGGGATCGGCATGGAGAATGGATCTGGCAGGGCGGCCGTGCTACCCACCATGTAGATCGCGTTGAAGAGATTGGATCTAGCACGGAAGTCCTCAGGGGACTCCGAGCTGGAGTCAGAATCGAAGATCCCAAGGATGGAGGGATCCTCGAAGTCCTCAAGGTTGGAGACCCGCATGATGGAGTCCTCCCGTGACGCTGCGGTGATGGATCCGTCGATCGAGGCAGGGGTCGCGGAGTCGGTGTCATCATGGAGAGCCGCGTCGTCCGTGGCGGCGTTAGTCCCGACCGCGTTGCTGGCGGTCGAGTCGTACTCGGTGGCGAGGTGGTTGATGAAGCGGACCTGCTCCTCCGAGAGCAGATCGTGGCGTGGCGGTGATCTGCCAACGATCATCGTCCCCGTCGGGTCGACTGCATTGGTGAAGTCGACGAACAAGCTGATGGTGCCGATTGGCATCACCGCGTTGTGCGTGATTGGGCGCGACACCTGCATGTAGCTCCTAGGCAGGATCTGCAAGATCCTGTCGCTGGCGATCATGTGGCCGGTGGCAATCGGCCGATCGATTGGCGTGTAGGGTCTCACCACAAAACTCAGGCCAGACCTTCCATGCCCCATGGTGGGCGCCACTATCGTGCGAATGGCCACGGCAGTCGCTACCAGGGGTAGCGATTGATAGTATTGGGGGGTGAGAGCTGGCAGCCATCTATGGTGCGATATGGGGGCCGATGCACATGGGTTTACCCAGGTTCGCCCCTCGGAGGGTAAATACCTACTCCTGCTAGATTGTATTGGTGGAGAGCGAGTTACAGGGGTGGCGATCTCGGCATCTAAGCAGCGAGTCGCTAGAGGGGCCGTATGACGGAACATCAGTACTCAAGGAACCCTAGGGAGGTTTATATAGAGGGTAACTCGCTAGGGTTTACAGTATACAACCGAACAAGTTATGGATTCAGAGGCTTTTGACCTAATCCAACTGGGCTTCAGCTACGCTTCTAGGCCTCTAGTCTCTAGTCGCCGGGCCTTCTTCTTAGTCACGTTGCAGTAGCCGTCCTGCAGGACCACTCGCGAGGCCTTTGGCCCAATCGGAACGTCCTGCTGGGCATACCCCATTCGACATATCCCCATCACATAGAGGTAACTAAACCCATTGATCATGCAGAAGTGTAATACATCAAAAAATTATTCATTTTCATATATATGGCATCTTTGGTAGTTGACCTAAATTTTTTATGTAGGTAGCCACCATCTGCCAGATACTAGCGAGGAAATCCGCCTCTGATGGACCCGAGCATGTTGCATGGGCCCGAGTGGATCCTCCTAGCAAAGGGTAGATGGTACACAACTCTCCCTTCTTCATGACGGTTTTGCTAGGGTCATCGTTGATGATGTCATCGAGGGGTTTAATGAGTTCGTTGTGAAGGTCCCTCCCAATGAAGACATGATGACTCTAATTGATCGAAGGGGACCTTTATCTAGTCGCCTAAGGGAAATATCATTCTTGGTTAACCAGAGTCAGCCTCGACACACCTCTCACCGCCAACACTCTCTCCCCAGATCAAGTAAGATATCATTCTTGGCCAGCTAGAGCCGGCCTCAACACACCTCTCACTATCTACACTCGGTGCTCCCTAGATTAAGAAAGATATCATTCTTGTCTAGCCAGAGCTGGCCTCGACACACCTCTCACCATCAGTAGTCACTCCCCAGATCAAGGAAGGATAGGTTGGTCAAGCTTATCATTTAATAACCCAAGATGGTACCCCGTAGTACTCCTCACAAGGTGTGCAGGGTACCATCAAATAAATTATTCATTTTCATATGGCATCCTTAACTAGCTAGTTAACCTAAACTTTTTATGTAGGTAACCTCATGTGTAAGATACTAGCGAGGAAGTCGGATCGGATGGCCCCGAGGTAGCTGCGTTGGCGCGAGTGCATCCTTCTAGCAGAGGGCAGAAGGTACACACATCTCCTCTTGGCGACGGTTTTGCTAGGGTGAGCGTTGAAGATGTCATCAAGGGGTTTAGTAGGTTTGCTCTACCGCTCCCTCTCAATGAAGAAATGACGACTCTGATTGAGGTGAAGGGGATATTCATCCGTTGGCCCAAGGGATATATCATTGTTGAAAAGCCAGAGACGTCCTCGCCATACCCTCTCACCAGAGCCGGTACTCACTCCCTAGATCAAGGAAGCACCGGTTTGTCGAGCTGATCATTCGAAAACCCACTACTCACAAGAAGCGCCACCCCCCAAAAGACACCATCCCTCTAGAATATCCAACACCCCAAGAAGATGATGCCCCTAGATCAATATTCCACCCTTCTAGAAGACGCCGTCCCTCCAGAATATCTAGCCCCCAAGATGACGTCACCCCCATATTGATGGACTCAACTAGCCAGGCTCATAGCAAGTGGGTTCTCTGGTACAGCGACTGGAAACGTCAAGGCCCAAGAAGCATGGCGACTGGATGAAGATGGCCTAGAAGCGTAGCTAGGACCGGTTGGATTAGGTTAAGAATCGATGAAACCATAACAACTCAGAGTTATCCATGTAGACCCTTGCAAGGTACCTCTATATAAACCTCCCTAGGGTACCCTATACACGGACGCAAATTGATACACCCCATAAAGGCGACTCGCTTCCCTCATCGCCGAGTTTGACCTTCCTTTGTAAAAATTCTCTGAGTAATAGATTTAGCAGGAAGTAGGCCTTTTACCCTACTGGGGGCTGAACCTGTGTAAAACCATGTGTCTCCTCAATCTCGTACCACAGATGGCTAACACGCCCTTGCCTCCAACTCCTTCAACTCAATCGATGCACCTGGTAGTGAGTGTCGTGGCCATTCCCACGATAGTGGCACCCACCAGAGGGCATGGTCAGTCAACCCTGATATCTGCGGTGATACCCTACACTCCAATCGACCGGGCACTCTCCACTGACAGCATGATCGCCAACGGAGGGTTCCTTCAGATCCGGCCGAGCAGCTTCATACCGGCGTTGTGCCTGGTCACACACACCGTAGTGTGCCAATCAGCACCATCAACCTCTTCCTCGAATTCATGGACGTCATTGACCCGGCGGAAATGGTGGGATTCAACATCACCAACAGATCGCCTCCACATGATCTACTCTCGGAGGAGCGGGTCTGCTCCATCATCCTCCTCGCCTCCGAGTGTGACCACACCATGAGCGATGCAGCTGGGAGTGATGCGGCCCTCCGTGAAAACACCGACTCAGTGACCCCTGCATCGGTCTCCGGATCTATCAGCACCGCATCACACATAGACTCCATCACGCGAGTCTCCAATGCCAACAATTTCGAGGACCCATCCATCCTCGGGATCTTCGACTCCAATTCCGTATCAGAGTCCCCCAACAAGGCTCAAGCTAGACCCAACTGCTATAACGTCATATACATGGTGGGTAGCAACACGTAGGCATACCCCTTCACCACAGCTCTGCCGCCAACACTGACAGCGGCGGAAGTCTAGGAGCACCGCCAACGACTGGAGGCAGTCGTCACCAAAGAGCACTACGAGTGCGAGAAATTCTGCCTCAAGCAACAAATAGTGCAAGATCTATCGCTCTACCACCAACGCCGCATCAAGAGCCGCCTCAACCCTACTGTTCAAGGATGCACCCTGAACTTAGATGATGAGCGCGACCCCGCACGCGCGGCCGAGCTCGAATACTGCCGCAACGCGTCACCAGGCGGTAGTCGCCCGACCGCTGGGGCGACCGCACATGGAGCTCCACCACCACCCCGTCGCTCGCCTCCTCTGGAGCAGCTGCGGATCATGACCGCGCCACAGGAGCTCGATGCCAATGGGCTCCCACTCTACTCCACTCTGATGGACAATGTCATCGTGGGATAGGCTGTAGTCACCAACCACAACCTCACGGGTGAGGGCACCCTGCAAGCCAAGTACGCTCAGGCCCTGCTTGCCAGAGCGGTGAAACAGCAAGACACAGAATCAACCCACGGGGACGGATGTACTCTCTCTCGACTGGTAGTCGCGGGCCTCCAGTAGCCACCCTGGCAAACAAACGATGACCAACGCTGTATAGTGCCCACCACCGAGCCATAAAAGCTCCAACCGCGGGTAGCAAACCCCGCAAATCCCACTAACGAGCCACAACCGGTGAACAACACTATCACCGCCAATTGTCAGCCGATTGACGCGCGAACCCACATCATTGCCAACTAGGCCTGGCGAGCTTGCTAGTCGCATGACCTGCGTCCCACCTTATCCAACCGTGGCGACTGCGAGCCTAAGCCTAGGGGCTCCCTTAGCCAAATTGGCCTGTAGTGCTTCAGACCAATAGTTCGACGCGAAAGGTACCCTTCCAACTTCAAGGGGCCAAAGGAGATCTAGAAGTACGAACCCACACTCGACCCGACTGTGTGGATTGATACGTACATCATGGCGATGGGGATTTCCGGTCACACGGACCTACTCACCGCTCGCTACTTCCCTCTGATGATGGAGGGAGCGACTCGTCAATGGATCAACATCCTCCCTGAGAACAACATCCACTTGTGGGAGGAGATGCGGGAAGCCTTCATCAAACACTTAGAGGGCTCCTACACACGCACCACCACCATCTATGACCTAGAACGCTGCATCCAGGGACCACGTGAGTCACCTCGCCACTGGGTCCAGCGCTGGCATGACCTGTGGATCAACGCCTCCGACATCCACCCGGACACCATGATACACTACTTCAAGAATGTGTGACGGTACAAACCTCTGGTCGCCAAGATCAAGAGGGTCTATCACACGCTCGAAAACATCCTCGACCTCCTCGAGATCACCAAGCACTATGCGGAGGAAGATCTAAACCAAGACCCGGATGACTAGTCAGTTGGAAGATGTCACGTTGGCGGCCATGACACCGGCAGGCATCACGAGTTACGCTACAGCAAAACATGCCATACGGGTAAACGACGCGACAATGGCAGAACCTACTTCGTCACCAACGCCATCTACGGGGGCCTATTCGTCTGCAGTACCAAAGTTCGCAGGCCAGCGTATGGCGGTACCTAAGTTGCCTAAAATTTCCGCGTTTCAAAATGTTGGGCCACCAACTACTGAGAGGGGCCATTTCGAGGCAAACTCATCTCAACCCTGCCAAATTCAAACATTCCGTTAAACTGCCCCGTGAAGTAGACGGTCGGGACTCTCATGTCGGTCATCTGTCCGTGACGCGAGCGCCAACGCGGCAACCTCTTAGGTAAATCGAGTAGCTAAGTGTATTGGATGTGTTGACCAATTTCACAAATCCATTCCCACCTCTTAGGCAACCTCTTTTGTTCATGAGAGGAACACACATGCAGTGACACTGGTGTGTATCCATGTGTGGTTCATGAGAAGAACACACATCCAATGACACTGGGTGTGGTTCATGAGAGGAACAGACATGCAATCACACTAGGTGGATCCATGTGTGGGTTGTTTAGAAGAACACACATGCAATGACTCTAGCTGTGGTTCATGAAAAGAACACACATGCAATGACACTGGTGGATCCATGTGTGGTTTGTGAAAACAACAGACATGCAATCACACTAGGTGGATCTATGTGTGGTTTGTTTAGAAGAACACACATGCAATGACTCTAGCTGTGATTCATGAAAAGAACACACATGCAATGACACTGGTGGATCCATGTGTGGTTCATGAAAAGAACAAACATGCAATGACACTGGTGGATCCTTATATGGTTTGTTTAGAGGAACAGACATGCAATGACACTGGGTGTGGTTGATGAAAAGAACAGACATGCAATGACACTGGTGGATCCATGTGTGGTTCATGAGAAGAACACACATCCAATGACACTAGTGGATCCTTATGTGGTTCATGAAAAGAATAGACATGCAATGACACTGGTGGCTCCATGTGTGGTTCATGAAAAGAACGGACATGCAATGACACTGGTGGATCCTTATGTGGTTTGTTTAGAGGAACAAACATGTAATAACACTAGGTGTGGTTCATGAAAAGAACAGACATGCAATGACACTAGTGGATCCATGTGTTGTTCATGAGAAGAACAGACATGCAATGACACTGGTGGATCCATGTGTGGTTCATGAAAAGAACTGACATGCAATGACTCTAGATGTGGTTCATGAAAAGAACACACATGCAATAACACTGGTGGATCCTTATGTGGTTTGTTTAGAACAACAGACATGCAATGACACTGGTGGATCCGTATTTGGTTTATGAGAAGAACAGACATGCAATGACACTAGTTGTGGTTCATGATAAGAACACACATGCAATGACACTGGTGGATGCATGTGTGGTTTGTGAAAAGAATAGACATGCAATCACACTAGGTGGATCCATGTGTGGTTTGTGGAAAGAACAGACATGCAATGGCTCTAGATGTGGTTCATGAAAAGAACACACATGCAATGAGACTGGTGGATCCATCTGTGGTTTGTGAAAAGAACAGACATGCAATCACACTAGCTGGATCCATGTGTGGTTTGTTTAGAAGAACACACATGCAATGACTCTAGCTGTGGTTCATGAAAATAACACACATGCAATCACATTGGTGGATCCATGTGTTGTTCATGAAAAGAACACACATGCAATGACACTGGTAGATCCTTATGTGGTTTGTTTAGAAGAACACACGTGCAATGACTCTAGCTGTGGTTCATGAAAAGAACACACATGCAATGACACTGGTGTATCCATGTGTGGTTCATGAGAAGAACACACATGCAATGACACTGGGTGTGGTTGATGAAAAGAACACACATGCAATGACACTAGTGGATCCTTATGTGGTTTGTTAAAAAGAACACACATGCAATGACTCTAGCTGAGGTTCATGAAAAGAACACACATGCAATGACATTGGTGGATCCATGTGTGGTTTGTTTATAAGAACACACATGCAATGACACTGGGTGTGGTTCATGAAAAGAACACACATGCAATGACACTGGTGGATCCATGTGTGTTTCATGAGAAGAACACACATCCAATGACACTGGTTGTGGTTCATGAGAAGAACACACATGCAATGACGCTGGTGGATCCTTATGTGGTTTGTTTAGAAGAACACACATGCAATGAGTCTAGCGGAGGTTCATGAAAAGAACATACATGCAATGACACTGGGTGATCCATGTGTGGTTCACGAAAAGAACAGACATGCAATGACATTGGTGGATCCATGTGTGGTTTGTTTAGAGGAACAGACATGCAATGAAATTGGGTGTGGTTCATGAAAAGAACAGACATGCAATGACACTGGTGGATCCATATTTGGTTTGTGGAAAGCACAGACATGCAATGACTCTAGCTGTGGTTCATCAAAAGAATAGACATGTAATGACACTGGGTGGATCCATGTGTGGTTCATGAGAAGAACACACATCCAATGAAACTGGTGGATCCTTATGTGGTTTGTGAGAAGAATAGACATGCAATGACACTGGCTGTTGTTCATGAGAAGAACAAACATGCAATGACACTGGCGGATCCTTATGTGGTTTGTTTGGAGGAACAAACATGCAATGACACTCGGTGGATCCATGTGTGGTTTGTGGAAAGAACACACATGCAATGACTCTAGCCGAGCTTCATGAAAAGAACACACATGCAATGACACTAGGTGATCCTTATGCAGTTTGTTTAGAACAACACACATGCAATGACTCTAGTTGTGGTTCACGAAAAGAACACACATTCAACGACACTAGTGGATCCATGTGTGGTTCATGAGAAGAACACACATCCAATGACACTGGCTGTGGTTCATGATAAGAACACACATGCAATGACACTGGTGGATCCTTATGTGGTTTGCTTAGAAGAACACACATGCAATGACTCTAGCTGAGGTTCATGAAAAGAACACACATGCAATGACACTGGGTGATTCATGTGTGGTTCATGAAAAGAACAGACATGCAATGACACTAGGTGGATCCATGTGTCGTTTGTTTAGAGGAACATGCATGCAATGACACTGGGTGTGGTTCATGAAAAGAACACACATGCAATGACACTATGGATCCTTATGTGGTTTGTTTAGAGGAACAGACATCCAATGACACTGGGTGTGGTTCATGAAAAGAACAGACATGTAATGACACTAGTGGATCCTTCTGTGGTTTGTTTAGAAGAACACGCATGCAATGACACTGGTGGATCCTTATGTGGTTCATGCAAAGAATAGACATGCAATGACACCGGTGGATCCTTATGTGTTTTGTGAAAAGAACAGACATGCAAGGACATTGGTGTATCCTTATGTGGTTCCTGAAAAGAACACACATGCAATGACACTTGTGGATCCTTATGTGGTTTGTTTAGAAGAACACACATGCAAGGACTCTAGATGATGTTCATGAAAAGAACACACATGCAATGCCACTAGGTGATCCATGTGTGGTTCATGAAAAGAACAGACATGCAATGACACTAGGTGGATCCATGTGTGGTTTGTTTAGAGGAACAAACATGCAATGACACTCGGTGTGGTTCATGAAAAGAACAGACATGCATTAACACTAGTGGATCCATGTGTGGTTCATGATAAGAACACACATGCAATGACACTTGTGGATCCTTATGTGTTTTTTTTAGAAGAACACACATGCAATGACTCTAGCTATGGTTCATGAAAAGAAAACACATGCAATGACACTGGTTGATCCTTATGTGGTTTGTTTAGAAGAACACACATGCAATGACTCTAGCTGTGGTTCATGAAAAGAACACACATGCAATGACACTGGTGTATCCATGTGTGGTTCATGAGAAGAACACACATGCAATGACACTGGTGGATCCATATGTGGTTTGTGGAAAGCACAGACATGCAATGGCTCTAGCTGTGGTTCGTGAAAAGAACATACATGCAATGGCATTGGGTGGATCCATGTGTGGTTCATGAGAAGAACACACATCAAATGACACTAGTGGATCCTTATGTGGTTTGCCAGAAGAACAGACATGCAATGATACTGGTTGCGGTTCATGAGAAGAACAGACATGCAATGACACTATGGATCGTTATGTGGTTTGTTTAGAGGAACAGACATGCAATGACACTAGGTGGATCCATGTGTGGTTTGTGGAAAGAACAGACATGCAATGACTCTAGCTGTGGTTCATGAAAAGAACACACATGCAAAGACACTAGTGGATCCATGTGTGGTTTGTGAAAATAACAAACATGCAATCACACTAGGTGGATCCATGTGTGGTTTGTTTACAAGAACACACATGCAATGACTCTAGCTATGGATCATGAAAAGAACACACATGCAATGACACTGGTGGATCCATGTGTGGTTCATGAAAAGAACAGACATGCAATGACACTGGTGGATCCTTATGTGGTTTGTTTAGAGGAACGAACATGCAATGACACTGGGTGTGGTTCATGAAAAGAACAGACATGCAATGACACTGGGTGTGGTTCATGAAAAGAACAGACATGCAATGACACTGGTGGATCCATATGTGGTTTGTGAAAAGAACAGACATCCAATCACACTGGGTGGATCCATGTGTGGTTCATGAGAATAACACACATGCAATGACACTGGTGATATGTGGTTTGTGAAAAGAATAGACATGCAATGACTCTAACTATGGTTAAAGAAAAGAGCAGACATGCAATCACACTAGTGGATCCATGTGTGTATTATGAGAAGAACACACATCCAATGAAGTCTAGTGGATGTATCTTGGCATAATTTCATGTATGCCACGATGTATTTCATTGTACAAGACACTTTCCATTTTTATACTACTCAGTTTTGCCCTTGGTTTTATGTGGCACTACTTAGTTTTGCCCCCTCTCTCTATCTTTCGTAGAAGCCCAAACCTGTGCTCACCTTGTCTTCTACTTCCTGATTGGTTGTCACAGTTGTCACACAGATCGTGCGCACCAACCGTTGATTCTGTGCGACCCAACGATGATCGTTGCACATGTCGTGCCCTTCACAGTACAGCGTGAGACAACACTGACGTCTCCCTCAGCAAGACTTCTACAAGAAGGAACACGATGCCGTCCATGGAAAAAGTCATCGAGCAGTCATGTCAAGTTTAATCAAGTCTGAAAAGCCTACTACTGCTACTACAACACATGCACAGGGCAACAGGGTCATCGAGTGCACGGTTGTTGATGGGACGCTGCAATTTATTGCCACTTGATTTTAATAAGACATATCCCATTATTACGCAGCTCTCACAATCTCACTTCCAACTAGGCCCTACCGCTAGTAACTTCCATGAGTCAAGGGCCCCCCTCGAGTAGATCTAACGTTGCTAGAAATTGGTTCCGCACCACTTGTATGCAGTGGAATCGAGGTCTGCCATGAGCGTGTTTTCAATGCAGCTCTAAAGTGGAGATCATGGTTGTTTCAAAAAAAGGGAACCCAAAAAAAAGGGTGGAGATCGTGGTAGCCCCCCGCCCACCACACGTGTCCACTCGAGGACTACGAATGGTCCGGTGTTTATATCCCCCCTCGACCTTCTTCTTCCATGAGCTCATGTCATTTTCCCCCAGTCTGTCTAGTCCTAAGACCCAAATCTACACTTACCGCGTGCGCCGAAGCTCCATCGCTTGCACTACCTCCTTCCCTTGGTGCGCCATGAAGCGTACGCGTGGAGACGAGCCGGAGGTGAAGCCAGTTGAAGGCGCAGCAGCAGATGGCTCGGTCGTCACCAAGCAGGTGGAGGCATCTTCTCAGGGCACGAACGCCGCTCGTCACCGCACCGTCGAGGGTGCGAGCTCATCCGTCCAGCTAGTAGCCGTCGCCACCGAGCAGGAGGTGGTAGCCGTCGCTGCCGAGCAGGAGGTAGTAGCCATCGCTACCGAGCAGCAGGTGGCCGACAACGTCGTGGTGCCAGCGACAGATCTGGATGGGGGAAGGCGGCATGCGGAGGCAATCCGGTGCTCTACATCAACAACCCCATCGCCGTACAAGAAATCTTAGATGCAATCGTGGAGAATGACGAGTTCGAGGAGGAGGTCCCTAATGAGGAGTCCGAGGTACTACGTTGCTATCTTCTCTAGTCACAGCCGCAGTTTTCACTGTTCATACATAGGATTTGCTCAATCGTGTACAAATTCTTTTTCTCTTGAAATAGAGTAGTATATATATGGTTCGATCGGTCGATTGATGCATCTGCCATCTAGTCACAAAACCCTAATCTGCTCATCTGCCATCTAGTTGAGTTTGCTAGTTGAGTGTTGATTTCGATACACAGGAGGCCTATAACATTACATTTCTATTCCTTACTGAGCCCAATGATTCAATTTTGCCCCAAAATAGTGCAAGGGCATCTGATGGTGTCGTTTTCTTAGGGATGGTTAGTGAACCTCAGGCAGCAATGCACATAAACAATATAGGTTGTGTTGTTGGTATTTTGGTTCTCCAACTCCATCGCTGAAAAAAATGAGGCCCTAATTTTTTTCTCATATGGAACCTATATATATAATCTTTGTATTGTTTCTGATCTATGAATGCGTTATATGATGCATATGTATATCGCTGAATATTGTTTTGTATGATTACATTTCAATTTTTTATTGTGGCAAATGATTCAAATTTGCCCCAAAGAGAGGCAGACACATTGGTGTCAGATTTTTTCAGGGATGAGTGAGCGAACCTGGGGCCATGTACAAGATAAATATAAGCTATGAAATTGTTACTTGGTTCGCTTACGCCATATTTCTAGAAACTTATGAGGCTGCAATCTTTATTCTACATTCATAGAATTATGATATTTGAATTATCTATTCCATGCATTCATAGTGTATAAGAATTACATTTTAGTTTGTCACCGAGGCCGATGATTGAAATTTGCCCCAAAAGAGTTCAAGGGGAGACACGTATGATTGTGTCGTATTTTAGGGATGGGTTGGTGAACCAGAGGCAGCAATGCACACAAACAATATAGGTTGTGCTATTGGTACTTTGGTTCTGCAACTCCATCTCTGAAACAAATTATGAGGCCCTTGATTTATTCTCATATGTAACTACATATATGATCCTTGATTTGTTTCTGATCTTTTAATGATTGGTATGATGCATATGTATATGAATGGTTTTGATCATAAGTATTTTTAACATGTACCTGAAGATTAATTGTTTGGTTTTTTATTTATAATTACAATATTTAGGCTTGTTTTTGTACCTTACTATGTATATCCCTTAATATTGTTTTGTACGATTACATTTCAATTTGTTATTGTGGCCAATGATTCAAATTTGCCCCAAAGAGAGGTAGACACATTGGTGTCAAATTTTTTCAGGGATGAGTGAGCGAACCTGGGGCCATGTACAAGATCAATATAAGCCGTGTAATTGTTACTTGGTTCGCTTACGCCATCCCTGTAGAAACTTATGAGGCTGAAATCTTTATTCTACATTCATAGAACTATGATATTCGAATTAAATATTCCATGCATTCATAGTGTATAAGAATTACATTTTAGTTTGTCACCGAGGTCGATGATTGAAATTTTCCCCAAAAGAGTTCAAGGGGAGACACGTATGATGGTGTCGTGTTTTAGGGATGGGTTGCTGAACCTGATGCAGCAATGCACACAAACAATATAGGTTGTGTTGTTGGTACTTTGGTTTGCCAACTCCATCTCTGAAACAAATTATGAGGCCCTAGATTTATTCTCATATGGAACTACATATATGATCCTTGAATTGTTTCTGATCTTTTAATGATTGGTATGATGCATATGTATATGAATGGTTTTGATCATAAGTATTTTTAACATGTACCTGAAGATTAATTGTTTGGTTTTTTATTTATAATTACAATATTTAGGCTTGTTTTTGTACCTGACTATGTATATCCCTAAATAATGTTTTGTATGATTACATTTCAATTTCTTATTGTGGCCAATGATTCAAATTTGTCCCAAAAGAGAGGCAGACACATTGGTGTCAGATTTTTTCAGGGATGAGTTAGTGAACCTAGGGCGATGTACAACAACATTACAGGTTGTGCAATTGTTACCTGGTTCACCTACTCCATCCCTGAAGAAACTTATGAGGCCCCTAGATTTATCCTACATTCACTCTGATGCAATTATTTGTCATTGTATTGAGATGAAATGATATATGAACCGATCAAACTATTGCTGAGATGCTTTATCTTTGATATCCACGGATATATTGTCTTACATATACATGTTGTCAATTCTTGAGTTGTAATACAATTCAATCATATGTATGAGTTCTAAGTTACGTTCTTAAAAATCAACAGGAGGATAATGATGAAGTGGACGATAGCAAGGAATCCAGGGACAACAAGAGCCGCTACGTGCTGAGGCGGTTACGGTGTGGGCTAATCCGTCTCCACCGTAGGGGAGACTGTTTTGCCCATTCTGTGGCAGAGAAATCAACATGGAACTCAACAGCATGATCTAGCACGCGGAGGGCGTTGGCAGAGGCGGAGGCAGAAGCCATAGGCCGATTACCTTGGCGCGGCACGCAGCCTATGGCAAATTCCTCCGGGAGTATGTCAGGACTAGCCTATATCCCATCGACTAGGCTGTCGCTGCATCCTGCTGATAAACCCCTGCCCTGCTAGGCGTCTCCGTGTCCCGGCCTCCTGCTGTCGCCCCTGGTTTTATTTTGTTTTAGTTAATTATTACCTGAGTGATGCATGTAAGACAATATATCCGTGGTGTCTCTGGTGAACCTTCTATATTAATCTACTCCTTTATATGGAGTGCCTTAAAATTTCTAGTGTTCAATTATATTACTGATCATGCTCATGCACACTACAAAATATTTCTAGTGCTCGATTATATTATAATTGTCAAGGAATACATCAACAAGTTAAATTGGTTGACATTTTGTATTGAAGTAACTAAATGATCTCACATCAGCAGTGGACGTTGGCAGAAGCCGAAGGCATCAGCCGAAGACCTTGGAGCGGCACGCAGTCTTCAGCAAATTTCTTGCAGGTTCACAACGGGTTGCCGCCGCCCAGCTCCAAATTCGCTTACAGGTCCAACATGACAGAACTTGAGCTACCACAGAGACCTCGGCAGAGGTGGCAGAATTGGTGCGGTTGCAACCACGGCGACGGTGAGCTCGGATTCTAGAGGAGGCAAACAGAACCGAGCATGGTCGATACGGTGACAGATCTCACCGGGAACCAATTCTCGTCCCCGCACCGTGCCATGGGTGCGTCCATGGTGAGGGCGAGCTCCGACTCGGGATGGGGAGGAGAGTGTGGCCGAGCAAGTTTGTCGTGTCCCAGCTCTACGCCATGGCCGTGACCACAGATTGCCGCTCCAGGGAAGAAGAAGACGCGTAATGGATGCAGGCGCCAACGATGCAAGCCTACAGGGAGGAGAGCTGGGCCGAGCAGGTTCGTCCATGTCCCAGCTCTACGCCATGGCTGCGACGCCCCACAGATTGCCGCTCTGGGGAAGAAGAAGACGCGTAATGGATGCAAGCGCCAACGCTGCAAGCCTAATTGACACATAAGTGACGTGAGCGACATAACGGTGAGAACTGACAGGGGGGCCCAACTTGACGGTCGTTAGCCTGATTTTTTGTATTGAAACGTAAAGTTGAATTAGTGCCGAAAAAGACCCTCTGAGTATTTGGCACACCAACTGTAGTCATCCCGGCTGATTTCAGGGAACTTGGGTACCACGTTGCCTGGGTGCCCCAACTTTCGGGCCACAAAATGATATTCTCCATCTACGGGTAGCGCGACCCCAAAAACTTCCGCCGCGACGGAGGCAACTACCACAACAATAACACTGCGAGGCCAAAATTCGACACCACAGTGCTCCTCAGCCAACCCTGTGTTTACCACAGCAGGGAAGGGAAGCCTCCACCCATACCAGTACCGATTGCCACTCTCCTAAAGAGATCGAGAAGGCAAGGCATGCTAAGGAGGGCCCCAACAATGAGCCACCCAGAGACAATGGCAACACCGCCAGGTTTGGCAACGCGGTCGGCTCGCTGCACACATTCACCAACGTGGGGACACAATGCCAGAAGAAGGTGCTGGCCCACGCAGTTGCCATCAATGCAGTGCAACAAGTGGACATCCCACACTGGCTTAATTGGTCAGAGCAAAGCATCACCTGGAGTCGCGGGTATCACGCGCCCAGGATCGAGTACCCAGGGCGAGTCGCCCTGGTTGTCAAGCCCAATGTGGCTGACTACTAGCTCCCCAAGACCCAAATTAGGCGGGGGAAGCTCCATCAACATCATGTACCTCGACACATTACAATGACTGCAACTCCTCCAGTCAATAGTCAAATCGACCCTCTGCACCTTCCACGACATCTTCTAGGGTCAGAAGGTCTACCTAGTCGGCAAAGTGACACTGCCAGTCACCTTCGACACCCCTACCAACTTCCGCACGGAGCGAATCATCTTCAAGCTGGTGAACTTCCGTAGCCCGTACCACTACATGTTGGTGCGACAGCCATTCGCAAAATTCGTGGCGTCCCCCCACTACGCCTACAACATGATGAAGCTCCCGGGCCCGCACGACATCATCACCATCCACGGAGACCCTGACATGGCCATGGAATGCAAGGACAATGGCGCCAAGCTCACCGACACGTCATCACTGAAGAGGCGAAACATGCCAACAAACTCGCAAAATATGCAAGTGGCATTAACAAGGATGACCCGATGATCCTGAAGAAGCCCACCATAGAAAGCTCCATGCCAGTAGTCTTTGAGGCCTCTGCGCAGACCTAAACCATCGAGCTCGTCCTAGGCGACTCGAGCCAGAACGTCACCGTGGGGACCAACATGAGCCCCGCATAGGAAAGCACACTCATCGATTTTCTCAGTGAGAATCGCGACATCTTTGCATGGAAGCCATCTGACATGCCTAGTGTCCCGAGGGAACTCGCCGAGCATAAGTTGAACGCCAACCCCAAGGCGCGACCCGTCAAGCAACCATTATGGCCCTTCAAAGAAGAGCGCTGCCGTGCAATCACCGAAGAGGTGCAGCGGCTACTCGCCGCAGGGTTCATCCGGCCCATCAAGTACCCCAAATGGCTGGCAAACCCAGTCTTAGTATTGAAGAATAAGAACACCTGGAGGATGTGTATCGACTACACTAACCTCAATAGCGCTTGCCCGGAGGAAGAATTCATACTCCCGCGAATCGATCAAACCATCGAATCAATCACGGGGTCCGAGTCGCTATGCTTCCTCGATGCATACTTTGGCTACAATTAGATCTAAACATCCATCGAGGATGAGGAGAAAACGGCTTTCATCACATTGTTTGGAGCCTTCTTCTACACTTCAATGACATTTGGCCTCAAGAACACCAGAGTAACCTACCAGCGGTGCATGTAGGAATGTCTAGCGAGCCAAATTGACCGCAGTATCCATGTCTACATCTACGACGTGGTGGTGAAGTCGACTTGCCAGAGCGAACTGCTCGCTGACCTGGCCGAAAATTTTGCGAATCTGCGGAAGTACAACATCAAGCTCAACCCGGAAAATGCACATTCATCATGCCAACCGGGAAACTCCTCGGTATGTTGTCTCCAAGTGAGGCATCAAGGTGAACCCCACCATGTTCACGACCATCATGTGACTCGGCAAACTCGAGTTCCCGCGTGACGTGTAGAAGCTAGCGGGTCGAGTTGCAGATCTAAGCTACTTCATCCCCTAGCTTGGAAAGAAGGAAATGCCTCTCTATCGCCTCCTCCGCAAGTCGCCCATGTTTGAGTGGACCAGCGAGGCTGACAGCACACTCACCGCGCTAAAGGAGGTCCTACTCACGGCTCCGATGCTAGCCACACCCATCTAGAAGGAGCCGATGCTCGTGTACGTCGCCGCCACCAATCGAGTCGTCAGTGCTGTCATGGTCATGGAGCGGCAGGAGGAATACAAGGAGCGCCCCACTCAGCGGCTAGTGTACTACCTCAGTGAGGTACTCACTGGTTCCAAGAAACGCTGCCCCTAGTACTAAAAATTGGTATACGCCGTGTTCCGGGCACAACAACATCTCCTGCATTACTTCCAAGAGCACCCAATCATGGTTGTCTCCTACGCCCCGCTGCAAGACATTATCCATAATCGGGATGTGACTGGACGGGTCGCCAAGTGGGCCATCGAAATCGGCATCCACCCATCAAGTACGAGCCACAAAGGGCCATCAAGTCGCAAGCCCTAGTCGACTTCCTCATCGACTGGGAAGAGGCACAACAACCCAAGCTGCTGTCACACCAACACTACTGGACCACACACTTCGATGGCTCCAAGAACTCCGAGGGCACCGGCACCGGTGTCATCCTCATCTCCCCCAAAGGAGACAAGCTCCGCTATGTGATGCAGATCAACTTCACCCCCTGCACCAACAACGTGGCCGAATATGAGGAGGTACTACACGGCATGCGAGCAGCCAAGGAAATGAGCGTCAATCGGCTAAAGTGCTACGGTGACTCCGGTCTCATCGTCGGCCAGGTCATCAGCACCTACGATGCCGTCGACCCCAACATGATCGCATACCACAGGGCGGTGGACCAGCTCGGTGGCTACTTAACCGAACATTCTGTTGAGTGGACCGACTAGTGGAAGAACAAGGAAGCTGACACACCCTCTTAAATTGTCTAATCTCGTCAGGCGCCCCCCGCCAGGAGTCTTCCTCGACATTATCAACCAACCCTGTCAGGGGGATGACCCCCTGATGAGTGCATATTTGCATCATGTTTTACATTATTATTTTGCATTGTACATGTAGTATTTTGGTATTTTACAGCGCTCGTGTGCATATTTTATGTCTTTCTTCACCAGAATCAGGACAGATGATGGATCCAATGGATGCAATTATTGAAGCAGATGTACTACAGAGAAAAGGAGTCAAAAACAACGTAAATCGCTTATTTGGGAAATATTAATAATACCAGAAGAAAACCAGAAGCGAACAGAGGAGGCAGAGAGCATAACGACCAACTATACGGTGGGAGAATTTTCTTCGCCCATATAGCTGGTGCCGCCTCCGCCTCATCAAATAGTTTCACCACGTGCAATTGGTTCGAGGATATGACATATCGAACACCTAGAAATCGCAGAAACCTCACCTCCGGAAGGCATCTAGAGGGGGAACTCGTCCGTCAGGGATCCATCTTCACCCTGCGTAGATCCGGGAGGCTAAGGCATCGATCATCATCATCCACCGCTGCATCACCACCATCTTCATCCATCCCACCTACATCTTGTCTAGATCTTGTTGTAATTCCTATACTCGTTGTGGATTTATACAAGTACTATTCATCTACGATTGTTCCCATTATCATTGCCATGATGTTGATTGCCTCCATGTCTGAGTAGATCATGAGTTTTGGGGGAAATGGAGAAACCCTAGTATGATATTGAAATAAGATAAAGTCTATTATGATATTCATCGTTGTGACCATGTGTTAGATTTTCTACATCTTGATGTTGAGAGAAGTCAACCTCTCAATATTTGCCTCTCGTGGGGACTTAATGGAGGGAACTACTTGTTGGTAGATGGAGGCGTGGTAGGACTTACAGTGATTAGAAAGTTGTTAGCAATCCTTACGTATCAACTTGGGAAATCGAGTAAACTCAAGGAACACTATCCATTCCATGGGATACGTCCTACGAGATTACGTCCCTTAATAGCGCAGTAATTCGATTGATGTCGATTGCTGACTGCTGTCGTTATGAGGATGATGTGAGCAGTGGTTGTTGCCTGTTCGTCCACATACGGAGTTCCTCCCACACATACATAGTTGAGAATGTTCATGATGATAATCTTTATCTTAGATCTTTACAATACTAGTGGTGTATCCGCTACTCCCTGAGAACACCTTTTCCCTACTGCAGTTCCAATCTTTCTTTACATACGCGATACTTACTTTATGTATTAAGTTACTTTGCTTTACTTTATTATTGCTCTTATACCCAAAACCCCAAAACACCTTTTTACACATTACTCGCATCTTATCTTGTTACTTAGAACTTTATCTAGAATTTCTATTTGCCATATTTATTTCAAGAATCATTAGACTTCAGACTCCTGCTGCCTGTGGGATAGATATCTTTATTTCGAAACTAGCTACAAACGATCTGTGCACTGATACATTGCAAATGTATCTATAATTTTTGATGTTCCATGCTTGGTTTTATCTACTTTCTTATATTTTGTCCACACTTTGGAGTACTTTCTATACACTTTCTTGGATTAACCTATTAACAAGATGCAATAGTGCCAGTTGCCTGTTTTCTGCTGTTTTTGGTTCCAAGAAAGTCAGAAAATCAATATTCTCGGAATTGGACCGGACAAAAGCCAAAGTTGATATTTTCCGAGAAGATTCACGGAGCCAGAAGGAGACACGAAGGGGGGCCACAGGGTGGCCACACCACCCCTTGGCGCGGGCCAGCCCAGGTCGCACCATGGCATGGTGTGGGCCCCCTGGCTGGCCACCGACCTTGCCTCCTTCGCCTATATATTCCTCCCGAGGCAAAAACCCTAGATCGTCAATCAGAAATCCATGAAAAGTTCCGCAGCGCCGCCGCCACCGAAGGGGAGATTCGGGGGATAGAAAGTCTCTGTTCTGACACCCTTCCGGGATGGGGAAGTGCCCTCGGAGCCATCTCCATCAATCTCCACCACCATCTCCATCACCATTGCTGATTCCCTAATGAGGAGGGAGTTGTTCTCCCTCGAGGCTAAGGGTTCTACCGGTAGCTATTGTTCATCTCTCTCTATGCATGATCATATTGTGATCATGAGCTTTGTAATCAAGTAGATCTACCTTGCTACTCAAGTGCTTTAATAGATCTCTGCTCTCCCCATGTGTGTGTGTGAAAAGCGTGCACACCATGGTGGCACTTAGGCTAGAGATTACAAATACTTGTTATGAGTTATATTTGGAGTTGGATGTCTTTATGAAATTGTGGTGTTTGTTGGAACCATCTAGTGCTCAAGGTGACAGTGTGGGGTTATCTAGATGTGGAAAGCGAACTTTGAGGTGTGCTGTTATAGCCCTACCATCGATTAGAGTGTCCAACCGGAGAGTAGTTAAGAGTAGTATCATAAAGATAAGATATTTATATGAGAGTGTTCACTAGTGAAAGTATGATTCCTAGGCCTTGTTTCTAAGCATTGAAACACCGTTTGCTACTAGATCTGTTACATGTTTGCTTGCTTCCATCTTTATTTCAGTTTTACTATAGTCTTTTCCGTGCCATCAAGCTATTTTCTATCACCGTTACCACTTATAATTATCCATACCACTTGTATTTCACTATCTCTTCGCCAAACTAGTGCACCTATACACCTGACAAGTGTATTGGGTGTGTTGGGGACACAAGAGACTTCTTGTATCTTGATTGCAGGGTTGCTTGAAAGGGGATACCTTTGACCACATCCTCCCTGATTTCGATAAACCTTGGGTGATCAACTTAAGGGAAAACTTGCTGCTGTTCTACAAACCTCTGCACTTGGAGGCCCAACAACTGTCTACAATAATAGAAGTACGTAGACATCATGCACTTGTAGTCATCAAGCTATTTTCTGACGTCGTTGCCGGGGATTTTAGTGTTGTAGGTCTTTTAGTTTTTGCTTATTTATTTTGTCTTGCTAAATTTTGTTTTGAGTTACAGTTTTCCACCAACACGATGGAGTTTTAGCATATGATTAGTGCTTACCCACTCATCTACTTTGGGAAGCCCTAAGGTATTTATAGAAGAGATAACGCCAATGAGAAGACAAGGGGGATTGAAATAAATCCTTTACTACTTAGTATTCTACATAAGAAGCAATTTACTGGAGATGAAGACGATCCTAATCCATATGAGCGTATTACATGTTTTAATGATATATATGGCACTTTTCTATTGATGGGACATACTGCCGATGAGGTAAGGGTTAAACTTTTTAGTCAAACTTTGACAAGTACAGCTCTCTCATGGTATAGATCTCTACCACCTGAAGCCACTACCACTTGGGATAATTTAGCTTGTGAATTTCTATCAAAGTATTATACATTATCAAAATCTTTTGGAAGCAGTCGTCTTATAATGACTTGGAAGAATCATTCTAATGAAGGACTAGTAAGAGCTTATATTAGATTTAAAGATTTACTACGACTATGTCCTCATCAAGATTTTCCTGAATGGTATTTACTACATATCTTTTATGGCGGTTTAATTGAACCTAATAAAATTGAACTAGACTCTTTCGTGGAAGGAGCCTTTATGAATCTTCCTATACCTAAAGCTTGGGCTTTACTCAATAGAATTCGTGACCATAGAGTTTCATGGAATTTTGGTCTAGGAAGTGAAGGAGGCATAGAAATAGAGCATGATTGTATTCATGATTATAACAAAAAAGGCCATGTGAAAGAATTGTCTAAAGAACTTTATCTGGATTCAGATCTTGTGTTGCAAGTTGTTAAAGCTTTTAAAGAACATATTAAAGATCCAAAGGAGGGTCCAGTCAAGTATGATCCACCACCTAAACCAGAAAAGAAAAGAGAAGATAAAGCAACACTTGTCTCTGTAGAACCAATATATGAAGTGCCTTTCCCTAACACTACACACAAGCATATTTTTGAATATGAACAGGCCAAAGCAGTACAGGAAAAGAGGGAAGAGGAAAGCATGCAAGAAGCCAAGGAACATCTGAAGGAAAACAAAGATGAAGAGGTAACCAAGGAAGCAATTATGGCTATGTACTCACACTGTAACATAGTTGAACTTGATGTAGAGACTTCCATATTGGTTGAAGGTAAAACAAAGGTAAAAGATGTGGGTAAGCCTATTCTTCCCTACATATTTAAATAAACCTCTCATTATGGTTTATGTGATCTTGGCACCGAGGTTAATGTTATATCTTATGATTTCTACCTAGAAATAAAAGAAGAAATAGAACATGCTACAATTGAGAATACTGATATAACAATTAATGTAGACAATAAAAATATTAGAATTCCAATGGGAGTAGTTGACAATGCAACTATCACAATTGGCAACAAAAAATTTCCTATCGATTTTGTAGTTGTTGATATGCCAGTTGAACCTTTTTGCCCTATTATATTTGGAAGAATCTTTTTGGGTGAAATAGGTGCCTATGTTAACTTTAAGAAGGAGATTGTGACTCTCAAGCTTGGGGGAATGAAAAATAAATTCCATTTTTCCAAATTTAAAGACAAGCTTCCACAAGTACAAGAAGAAGAGGAAGAGAGAACTATTGAGGAAATGGTGGCTCTTTTCTTTGGTAATGAAAGAGAAGAAATAAATGCAGATCCAAATTATGAATAAATAGTTATGAAGGAAAAGTCCTTAGAAGAACTAGAAGATGATTTCGATTCACTTCCTATTTTCGGACCTCCAACTCATGAGGCTTTTGAAGAACCAGAAAAGAGATGGGATGAGGAACTGTTGGGTCCGCAACATAGAAAACAAAAAAATTCCTACGATGAGAACTATACGCCAAGATCTATCTACTAGATACAGAGCAACAGGTGGACATACATCCATGGAGAACTTACCCTCGAAGAGAACGAGTTTTGTTAACGAGTAGGAACTCATGGTTGATGTAGTCATACGCTTGCCGATCTCAAGATCGTGTGGAAGTCCGAGCGCCGCAAATCAGCAGCGCATCCGTACTCGCACACACGTTCAAGCTACCAGACAACCTCCACCTCCTTGCTCCAGCAAATCAGAGGAAGCAGCAACTCCTTCCAGACACAAGTCCACCGGGAACATGTATCTCGCTAATCCGAGACCATGGGGTATATCTAGAGGGGAAGAGAGATCCTTCATGAGGAGGTGTGGTTTGTGAGAGGGGAGAGGGGGGCTTTATATAGGAGGAAGGGAGACCCCTCCCCTCCCATAGCCGGCGCATGAGGGGGGGGGGGACTCCTCCCCTCCTTCATTCATGTGGTGAACCTCCACTCACATAAACATGGCCTCCACCCAAAATCCCACTCACATGTATTTAATTTCCACCAAATTAAATGCAACTCTCAATTTAATAAAACTCTTTTATTTATTTTCTGTAGAATTTTGTTAATTACTTTAATTAACAAACATTCACATAAAACCCCTTGCAACATTTCAATATCACATGCAGAACCACTTTCTGCAATTTCACCCGAAACAATTCCGGTTTCTATCGAAACAATTCATGTTTCTATCGAAACATTTCCTATGCTTTGCAAACCTTTTGTCTAAAACAAATGTGCTCCTAAATGGTGTCCAGCAACCCTTAAGTGTGTCACCCTACGGTTCGCGAATAATGCAGACATGATTGAGACTCCTCTCAGATCAATAATCAGAAGCGGGACCTAGAGATCCATACTGACTCCTGCACATTCAACGATGACTTATGTGATCGTGAGAACCTTTAACGCTAGCAATTTAATCCCTTTGTCTCATGATATAATACATGTCGGAGATTCGATCATCGGTATCCAAATACCTAGTTTGATCTCGTTACCGACATGCACTCTTTTCTCGTTCCCGTGATATAACATTCTAGTGATCACATCACTTGCTTGCAAGCTATCTTAATGTGATATCACCGAGAGGTCCTAGAGTATATCTATCCGTCATCGGGATTGACAAATTCCACTCTTGATCCATGAGCCTCAACTTAACACCTTCATAGCACTGAACCCACCTTTATAGTCACCCTGTTACGGTGTGACGTTTGATGTTATCAAGATACTCTTCCGGGGTTAGCAATTAACATGATCTCATGGTCTAAGGACTAAGACTACTTCGTATGATGTTATAGCAATATAAACATAATGACTTGATCGAAATGCTATACTTCGGATGAATGTTCATCACATTATTTCACAAATGCTGTGACCTTGTTATTAACAACATCCAATGTCCATGATTAGGAAACCTTGATCATCTTGTTAATCAACAAGCTAGTCTAAAAGAGAGGCATAACTAGGAACTTTTTATTTGTTTATTAAACACACATGTACTGACGTTTCCTATCAATACAATTATAGCATGCAAAATAAACATCTATCATATACAAGGAATACATAATAACAACTTTATTATTGCGTCTCAGGGCATATTTCCTTCAGTCTCCCACTTGCACTAGAGACAATAATCTAGTTTACATAGTGATAAATCTAACACCCATGGAGTTCTGGTGTTTATCATGTTTTGCCCTAGGGAGAACTTTAGTCAACGGATCTGCTACATTTAGGTCCGTGTGCACTTTACAAATCTTTATATCTCCATCCTTGACATGCTCGCGGATGGAGTGAAACTGGCGCTTAATATGCTTGGAATTCTTGTGAGACCTTGGTTCCTTGGCGTTGGCTATGGCTCCATTGTTGTCACAATAGATCACCATTGGGTCCAACGCACTAGGAACCACCCCTAGTTCCGTTATGAAATCCTTCATCCAAACCGCTTCCAGTGCCGCTTCTGAAGCAGCAACATATTCCGCCTACGTCGTTGATCCAGCCACCATAGGGTGTTTGGAACTCCTCCAACTAACAGCTACTCTGTTCAAGAGAAATACGTATCCGGATTGAGACTTAGAGTCATCCAGATCAGTGTCAAAGCTAGCATCGACATAATACTTAGCGACTAGCTCTTCTTCACCTCCATATACAAGAAACATATCCCTAGTTCTTCTCAAGTACTTAAGGATATTCTTGACCGCTATCCAGTGTTTCGAACCTGGATCAGATTGGTACCTACTAGTCAAACTAATAGCATGTGCCACATCCGGTCTTGTAAATAGCATGGCGTACATTATAGAGCCTATGGCTGAGGCATAGGGGATCTTATCCATTATCTCTCTTTCTTCTGCCGTAGCCGGACTTTGAGTCTTACTCAATGTCTTGCCTTGCAACATAGGTAAGAACCCCTTCTTACTTCCGTCCATATTAAACTTCTTTAATATCTTATCAAGGTATGTACTCTGCGATAGCCCAATTAGGCGTCTTGATCTATCTCTATAGATTTTAATGCCCAATATATATGAAGCTTCACCAAGGTCCTTCATCGAAAATTTGCTGTTTAGATAACGTTTTACATTGTTTAAAAGATCTATATCATTTCCAATCAATAATATGTCATCCACATATAATATTAGAAATGCCACATTGCTCCTACTCACTTTCTTTTAAATACAAGCCTCTCCATAAGTTTGGAAAAATCCAAACTCTTTGATCACCTCATCAAAGCGGAGATTCCAACTCTAGGATGCTTGCTTCAGTCCATAGATGGATCGTTGAAGCTTGCATACCTTATCAGCATCCTTAGGATCGACAAAACCCTTAGGTTGTATCATATACAACTCTTCTTCAATATTACCATTGAGGAACGCAGTTTTGAAATCCATCTGCCATATTTCATAATCGAAATATGCAGCAATTGCTAACATAATCCTAACCGACTTAAGCATCGCTACGGGAGAGAATGTCTCATCATAGTCAACTCCTTGAATTTGTCGAAACCCCTTTGTGACAAGTCGAGCCTTATAGATGGTCACATTACCATCAGCATCAGTTTTTCTTTTGAAAATCCATTTATTCTCAACGGCCTTTCGACCGTGAGGTAAGTCCACCAAGGTCCAAACCTGGTTTTCGTACATGGATTCCATCTCGGATTTCATGGCTTCTAGCCATTTGTTGGAATCAGGGCTCACCATCGCTTCTTCATATGTTGCAGGGTCATCTATTTCATCAATCATGAAATTCATAATTGGATTGCCGTACAGTTCAGGAGTTGCACATGACCTCCTTGACCTGCGAGGTTCGGTAGTGTCCTCTTTCGGAGTTTCATGATCAATATCATTAGCTCTCTCCCCATTAGGTGAAGTCAACTCCGAAACAACTTCTGGTGTTGCGCTACTCGCCATTTCATGAAGAGAAGGTTCAGTAACCTCTTCGAGTTCTACCTTCCGACTACTCACACCTTTCGCGAGAAACTCCTTCTCAAGAAAGGATCCATTCTTGGCAACAAAAACCTTGCCCTCAGATCTATGATAGAAGGTATACCCAATCGTTTCCTTAGGGTATCCTATGAAGACGCATTTTTCCGCTTTGGGTTCGAGTTTATACGGTTGAAGTTTCTTCACATAAACATCGCATCCCCAAACTTTAAGAAATGATAGCTTAGGTTTGTTTCCAAACCATAATTCATACGGTGTCTTTTCAACGGATTTAGATGGTGCCCAAGTTAAAGTGAATGCAACGTTTTCCAGTGCATAACCCCAAAATGACAGTGGCAAGTCAGTCAGAGACATCATAGATCGAACCATATCCAGTAAAGTACGATTACGACATTCTGACACACCATTACGTTGTGGTGTTCCGGCAGGCGTAAGTTGTGAAACTATTCCACAGTCTTTCATATGTGTGCTAAACTCGTAACTAAGATACTCTCCTCCATGGTCGGACCGCAGAAATTTGATCTTTCTGTTACGATGATTTTCCACTTCATTCTGAAATTCCTTGAACTTTTCAAAGGTTTCAGACTTATGTTTCATTAAATAGATATACCCGTATCTACTCAAATCATCCGTGAAAGTAACAAAATAACGATATCCACCTCGCGCCGACACACTCATTGGTCCACACACATCAGTATGTATGATTTCCAATAAATCATGCCGTTCCATTGAACCGGAAAATGGCGTTCTAGTCATCTTGCCCATAAGGCATGGCTCACATGTATCAAATGATTCAAAATCAAGTGATTCCAAAAGTCCATCAGAATGGAGTTTCTTCATGCGTTTAACGCCAATATGACCTAGATGGCAGTGCCACATATATGCAGATATATCATTATCAAGTTTAATCCTTTTAGCATCAACATTATGAATATGCGTAATACTACTATCGAGATCCAACAGAAATAAACCATTCAACACAGGTGCCTGACCATAAAAGATATTATTCATATAAATCGAACAACCATTGTTTTCAGATTTAAATGAATAACCACTTTGCATGAAACACGATCCGGATACAATGTTCATGCTCAGTGGAGGCACCAAATAACAATTATTCAGGTTTATAACTAATCCCGATGGCATATGGAGAGGCAGCGTTCCGACGGCGATCACATCAAGTCTTGATCCATTGCCGACCCGCATCGTGACCTCATCCCTTGCTAGTTGTCGCTTGTTCCGCAGCCCCTGAACCGAGTTACATATATTAGCACCCGATCTCGTATCAAATACCCAGGTGCTACTGCGAGTACTAGTCAAGTACACATCAATAACATGTATATCACATATACCTTTGTTTGCCTTACCGGCCTTCTTGTCCGCCAAATACTTGGGACAGTTGCGCTTCCAATGGCTAGTCCCCTTGCAATAGTAGCACTCGGTATCAGACTTAGGGCCAGCTCGGAGTTTCTTTTCAGGCGCGGCAATAGATTTGCCACCCTTCTTTCCCTTCTGCTTGCCTTTCTTGTCCTTCTTGAAACCGGTGGTCTTATTGATCATCAACACTTGATGTTCTTTCCTAATCTCCACTTCTGCAGTCTTAAGCATTGACAGAAGCTCGGGAAGAGACTTCTTCATGCCCTGCATATTATAGTTCATCACGAAGCTCTTGTAGCTAGGTGGCAGAGATTGGAGAACATAATGTATGCCTAAGTCAATGGGAATCGTTATTCCCAAGGACACAACTTATCAGCGTACCCAGACATTTTGAGTACGTGCTCACTAACGGAGCTGTTCTCCTCCATCATGCAGCTAAAGAACTTTTCAGAAGCATTATAACTCTCTATGGCAGCATGGGTATCGAAAATCATTTCCAATTCTCCCATGGTATCAAAGGCATTGCCATTTTCGAAACGCTTTCGAAGTTCTGGCTCTAGCCCATACAGTATGCCGCAATGAACTAAGTTGTGGTCCTCCTGACAAGTTATATAGACGTTCTTTTCCTCGTCAGGGGCATCAGGAGCTAGTGGGGGGCCTAGCGGCGCCTCTAGCACATATTGCTTTTGTGCAGCAGTGAGGAGAATCCTCAAATTCATAGCCCAGTTGGTGAAGTTGCTACCATTCGCAGCAATCTTCTCTTTCTCCATGAACACATTGAAATTAAAAACAGGTGGTGCCATCTACAACAGAATGTGTAAAGTATATTTAGACGAAGTTTATGATAGATTGAGTTCAACTAATCCAATTTACCAATGAACTCCCACTCAAAAACGACATCCCTCGTGTCCTTTTGGTGATTACATGAACCAAATCCACTACACCAAGTTTGATCATCACGTGAGTCGGTGTAGCTTCAAAGGCGAGCATCTATATGGGCATCATATCAACTATATGACTCATGCTTAACCTTTCGGTCCGTGTTCCGAGGCCATGTCTATACATGCTAGGCTCGCCAAGTAAGAACCTTAGTATTCGCGTGTGTAAAACTGTCTTACACCCGTTGTATGAATCCATAGAGTTAAGAACACCCAATCATCACGTGATGCCTCAAAACACGATCCACAAAACGGTGCATACTTAAGGAAGAACACATTTTATCTTGATATCTAATGAGGGATCATCTTATAATGCTACCAAAAGCGCCAAACTAGCAATATAAGATGATAACATCTAATGTGTGAAGTGAGATGATATGGTCCATGCATTTGATCTCTATCACTTGCATCGTGGTATGATCTCTATCATTCCTTTGTGTGTAAGGCCAAGGTCTATGGAACTTACACGTTAAGTGAGTTGTAAGAGTATCTATCATACATCTACTTACAACACTACCATATCAATACACTAGCCCAGCAACGCTCTAAACTAGACGCCTCTAATTCATCAATTGCAAGTTTTACGTGGCTTAGGGCTTTCGGAGAAAGAACCGGTCTTACCTACAAACATGAACCGTAACAAGGATAACCAAGTTATTAGCCACTTGTTGTAAATCAGATATTGACTATAGTAGGAGAGACAGACACCCGCTAGCCACTTATGCAAAACTAGTTGCATGTCAGTCGTGGAACCGGTCTCATGTACGATGACATGTAAGGTTGGTCTGGGCCGCTTCATCCTACTATGTCACCAATATCCAAAATACATAGAAGATGCAATAACATGATCATCATCGCGCACATATAAACATATGTGTACTACCCGTGCAAAGCACCTACGCATAGATCTGGCTCTGATACCACTGTTAGGTCCACAGCATAGGAAACAAAAAAATTCCTACGATGAGAACTATACGCCAAGATCTATCTACTAGATACAGAGCAACGGGTGGACATACATCCATGGAGAACTGACCCTCGAAGACAATGAGTTTTGTTAACGAGTAGGAATTCGTGGTTGATGTAGTCGTATTCTTGTCAATCTCAAGATCGTGTGGAAGTCCGAGCGCCGCAAATCAGCAGCGCATCCGTCCTCGCACACACGTCCAAGCTACCGGACAACCTCCACCTCCTCGCTCCAGCGAATCAGCGGAAGCAGCAACTCCTTCCAGACGCAAGGCCATCGGGAACATGTATCTCGCTAATCCAAGACCATGGGGAAATATCTAGAGAGGGAGAGAGATCCTTCTCGAGGAGGTGTAGTTTGTGAGAGGGGAGAGGAGGGCTTTATATAGGAGGGAGGGAGACCCCTCCACTCCCATAGCCGGCGCATGAGGAGGGGGGACTCCTCCCCTCCTTCATTCATGTGGTGAACCTCCACTCACATAAACATGGCCTCCACCCAAAATCCCACTCACATGTATTTAATTTCCACCAAATTAAATGCAACTCTCAATTTAATAAAACTCTTTTATTTATTTTATTCAGAATTTTGTTAATTACTTTAATTAACAAACATTCACATAAAACCCCTTGCAACATTTCAATATCACATGCAGAACCACTTTCTGCAATTTCACCCGAAACAATTCCGGTTTCTATCGAAACATTTCCTGCGCTTTGCAAACCTTCCATTGAACACATGTGTTCCTAAATGGTGTCCGGAAACCCTTAAGTGTGTCACCCTACGGTTCGCGAATAATGCAGACATGATTGAGAGTCCTCTCAGATCAATAATCATAAGCGGGACCTGAAGATCCATACTGACTCTTGCACATTGATACATTGCAAATGTATCTATAATTTTTGATGTTCCATGCTTGGTTTTATCTACTTTCTTATGTTTTTTCTACACTTTGGAATATTTTTCATATGATTTATTTGGATTAACCTACTAATAATTGCAAAAGTGCACAATGTTCTTGTTTTACACTTTGATGTGTAGGAATTACCAAGAATACAAGTGGAAACCTTGTTGGAGTCAAATTGGGATTTTCCAGAAATCTGTCTCAGAACTTTTTTTGAAGATGGTCACGTTTCGGGTCGAAGACGGTGTCAAACGGAACACTCTTCAATTACAAAGTTGTTGGCAATTTTGCGACAAACGTTCTGGATATAAAATTTAGCTGATTCCGAGTCCGGACGGGCGCGATAGACCCGATTTAATGCACCCCAAGATGGGGTGACGGGAATCCGAGAAGCTATATAAAGGGAGGAAACCTAATTCGTGGGAGACACCTCCACCCACGAATTTGCAGCCACCAAAGCCACGTTTTTGCCTCCCCCATTGATCCCATCTCCATTGGGAAGGGCTCCCAAAAAGCCATGAAGGAAGGGTGCTAAGGGGCGGTGCGCCCCTATGATACCGGCAACGGAGAAGGAGTCCTCCGCGCCGCCGCCGGCGCCGTCGCCGCCTTTTCACCATCTTCACCGCCATCTCCATCGATCTCCACCACCATATCCATCACTATTGCTGATTCCCATGATGATGAGGTAGTAGTTCTTCCTCGAGGCTAAGGTTTCTACCGGTAGCTATGTGTTCATCTCTCTCTCTATGCATGATCATATTGTGATCATGAGCTTGTAATCTATAGATCTACCTTGCTACTCAAGTTCTTTAATAGATCTCTGCTCTCCCCATGTGTGTGAAAGTGACAGCATGCACACCATGGTGGCACTTAGGCTAGAGATTACAAATACTTGTTATGAGTTATATTTGGAGTTGGATGCCTTGATGAAATTGTGGTGTTTGTTGGACTCATCTAGTACTCAAGGTGATAGTGTGGGGTTTTCTAGATGGGAAAGGCTTACTTTGAGGTGTGCTGTTATAGCCCTACCATCGATTAGAGTGTTCAACCAGAGAGTAGTTCACCGTAGTATCATAAAGAAGAATATATTTATATGAGAGTGTTCACTAGTGAAAGTATGATCCCTAGGCCTTGTTTCTAAGCACTGAAACACCATTTGCTATTAGATCTATTACATATTTGCTTGCTTCCATCTTTATTTCAGTTTGCTTTTAGTCTCTTCCACGCCATCAAGTTATTTTCTATCACCATTGTCTTATATCTATACCACTTGTATTTCACTATCTCTTCGCCGAACTAGTGCACCTATACACCTGACAAGTGTATTGGGTGTGTTGGGGACACAAGAGAATTCTTGTATCTTGATTGCAGGGTTGCTTGAGAGGGAATACCTTTGACCACTTCCTCCCCGAGTTCGATAAACCTTGGGTGATCCACTTAAGGGAAAACTTGCTGCTGTTCTACAAACCTCTGCACTTGGAGGCCCAACAACTGTCTACAAGAATAGAAGTGCGTAGACATCACACATTCAACGATGACTTCTGTGATCGTGAGAACCTTTAACGCTAGCAATTTAATCCCTTTGTCTCATGATATAATACATGTCCGAGATTCGATCATCGGTATCCAAATACCTAGTTTGATCTCATTAATGACATGCATTCTTTTCTCGTTCTCGTGATATAACATTCTAGTGATCACATCACTTGCTTGCAAGCTATCTTAATGTGATATCACCGAGAGGGCCTAGAGTATATCTATCCGTCATCGGGATTGACAAATTCCACTCTTGATCCATGAGCCTCAACATAACACCTTCATAGCACTGAACCCACCTTTATAGTCACCCTATTACGGTGTGACGTTTGATGTTATCAAGATACTCTTCCGGTGTTAGAAATTAACATGATCTCATGGTCTAAGGACTAAGACTACTTCGTATGATGTTATAGCAATATAAACATAATGACTTGATCATAATGCTATACTTCATATGAATGTTCATCACATTATTTCACAAATGCTGTGACCTTGTTATTAACAACATCCAATGTCCATGATCAGGAAACCTTGATCATCTTGTTAATCAACAAGCTAGTCTATAAGAGAGGCATAACTAGGAACCCTTTTTGTTTATTAAACACACATGTATTGACGTTTCCTATCAATACAATTATAGCATGCAAAATAAACATTTATCATATACAAAGAATACATAATAACAACTTTATTATTGCCTCTCAGGGCATATTTCCTTCAGAATTCACCCTGGAGGCCTTCTTCATCACCATGCAAGCCTCCGGTGTGATGCGTGAGTAGTTCATCTTTGGACTACGGATCCATGTAGTAGCTAGATGGCTGGTTCTCCTCCTTTGTGCTTTCATGTCTAGATCTTGTGAGCTCCGTTCATGATCAAGATCATCTATTTGTAATTCTGCATGTTGTGTTTGCGGGGATCCGATGGATATTGAGATGCTATTTCAGATTGATTATTGATTCTATCATGTCTTTGTTATTTGTGATCTTGCATGCTTTCCGTTGTTAGTAGCTATCTTGGCCAAGTAGATTCTAGCAACTCCAAGAGTTAGTATTTATGCTCGATAGGGGGTTCATGCCTCTGGTAATCCGGGGAAGTGACAGAAATCTCTAAGGTACTAGATGTGTTGTTGCTACTAGGGAGAAAACAACAATCCTTTGTTTATAGAACAATCGTATTGTTTACATAACACGCAATTCGTAAAGCAATAATCTGTTGCTTGCAACTTAATACTAGAGGGGCTTCAGATGATAACCTGAAGGTGGATTATTAGTCATAGATGCAGTTGGATGGTGGTCTATGTATAATGTTGTAATGCCCAATCAAGTTCCAAAGGAGTCAAGATGATTAGTATATGCATGTATTGCTTTCTCGATGTTTGTCAATTGCCCCGCTGTAATTTGTTCACCCAGCATGTTATCTATCTTAAGGAGAGCCACCTCTAGTGAACTATGGATCCCGGTCCTTTCTTTTACATACAATCTATAAACTGTTTACTGCTTTGTGTTTACTTTCTGCAAACTATTACTTCCTTCCATTCGATACGTTTAATCCTTTGTTTTCAGCAAAACCAGTGAGATTGACAACCTTATCGCAAGTTGGGGATAGAGTTTTGTGGTTGTGTTGTGCAGGTCTCCACGTTGCTGCTGGCACCAGTAGTGTGCCCTACCAAAGTTCAGCTAGCTACACCTTTTGGGGTGTTTCCTTTCTCCTACTGGATTGATAACCTTGGTTTCGTACTGAGGGAAAACTTGCTGCTGTGCTCATCATACCTTCCTCTTGGGGTTCCCCAACGAGCTCGATATATTTTGGGCCATTAGTCACGCTCCAGGCGTTCCTTTGCGGCTTTCCGATTAGATGATTCCCTCTGTAGGCCCTGCGAACAGAACAAACATTCAGCGACCAGACGACTACAATTTTAAGTGCCTAGCTACTGAAATTCAATGACTCTACACTCGGGGACTGACGACTAGAAGAATTTCAGTGCCCAACTGCTGAAATTCAGCGATCAGGCACTCAGGGACTGGACATACCTAAATGGCGGCACCAAGCATGCCATGAAGTTCGCTGGCGTCCGTTGAAGGAACCACAAAGGACGTGTGCCCGCGACGAGGCCCATTGTCTTCATCAACGATCTCTAGAATCTGCGGAGACTGGTTCTCTGCCACGAACGGGAACCCCTTCGCCATGAAGCGTGGAAATGACGTAGCCGCCCTTGTTAGAGCGCTAGTCGTTGGGGCCAGCGGTTCTGTCGATGGAGCCCCCTTGGCTGGCTCCGATTGGACGACCGTCACTTCCTCGGTGCAGACAATAGGGTCATTCTCCCCCGTGTTGTCCTCTGTCGCTGCATTGGCAACATCTCCTTTCTTCTTCTTCTTCTTCTTCTTCTTCTTCTTCTTCTTCTTCTTCTTCTTCTTCTTCTTCTTCTTCTTCTTCTTCTTCTTCTTCTTCTTCTTCTTGTTCGCGCCTTCAGCGGACGCAACCTCCGTAATAGGCTTCCTCTTCCTGGAGGCATCGACCTCCTCCTCTACGGCAATGACTGGCGGAATCTTAGCCACCATAGGGCGACCTATCTTCTTGGCACCAGACCTAGAGAAATCGCCAAGGTCAGCAAAGGAATCATGCAAAGAAAACATCCAAGAACGGAAAAGAGAACATTAGATTCACTTGGCGACCGGAAGAACACGTAGCCCTGTGCTGATGTGGGAAGGCTTACCCAGCTCCGGGCCTAGCTTGTGTGAGAGCCCCTTCTCAAAGATACTTGCAGCCCATGACACCGCAGGCTCCTTCGATGATGAAGCTATGGTCGCAGGAATCTCTGGCCCGGATGATGCGGTCATCCCCGCCGGCTTTGGTGACCTTGATGCCGTAGTTTTAGTGGCACCTGATTCCGATGCAACCGAGACTGTTGGCACGGTCGCCACGAGCCGAACCTCCATCTCCACCACCACGTCCGCAACTTCTGGTCCCATCATCGGAGTCGTGCCCTCCGGGATCTCCGATGAGGTCTTGGTCACATCATCATCGGACTAGTCATCTGACCCAAATGCCACACCGACCTAGGTGGTCACACCAGCTTCGGAGCCAGCTTCTTTGCGGGTGACTTCAGTTTTTGCGTGGGCTTCGCCGGCATGGCCGTTCGCCGTGAACTATGCTCCTGCAAGATTTCATCGTCTTCATCAGGTTATTTAAGACTACAACTCTCCTGGATCTCGCGTTGCTTCTGCATGTGAGTCTTGCGGGTCGTGGGCGCTGGGGGAGAAACCTCCCTCTCTTATTCTTCACTCTTGGACGATTCCCCTTAGGTCCCCTCCTCAAGTTCTTTGGGAACCTCTTCGTCGAGTGGGGGAAGCCACCCTTCGAGGACCTGAAACAACTGAGGATGGGCACGAAATAGTGGTCCGATTAGGAGCCACGAGTGAACATTACAAGCCGTGGTTCCAAATTGCCCTGCGAAAGTCATGACTGAAGACAAAGGTAACGAGAGATGCTTACCGTAGGAGCCTCGTTCTTCTCTAGAACATATGGGGCAAGCTCGGCCGACATGGTGGCAAACTCCGTGTCGATGATCTTCTTCAAGGCAGCCTTATAGTCTGCGGTGTCCCATGGCTCCTTGCTGGTCTAGGAAGGATCATTCTTCCTGGTGTATTCGTACATCTAGGGGGCCAGGTCACCAATGGGACCAAGTGCCGCCCGAGCCAGCAATTTGTAACACCCTCAGATCGGCCCTATGCAAGTTTTAGCTCCTTCCGCCAAACCCGCATAGAAACGATTCAAGGACTCCCACCAGGCACTTTCGTGCGGGTGGAAAACGAAGTAATAACATTACACAATAGTCCTCGATGGGACCCACAGAACAGATATATACATCAACGACTCCATGAGTCAAGAATACAGATATATAATACAAAGATCCAAATCACCTTGAAAACGATAGAGCGTCCGACTACGGACAAGATGCAAATGGGGCTAAGAGCCCTGAAGAATAACCAATGGCGTCCATAACCCTGCCCAGGCCAAGCCAGAAGGGTAACCCTGCTAATGATGTCGATCGCAAACCTGCTAAAACAAAAGGGGTGCCGACAAAGGGCAAAGGAAAAGAGGCGTCGATCGAGGCGATACATGGCGAGGCTAGAATTGGCGGCTCTCGCCTACATAGGTATGGTGGGTGAAGCGGCGTGAGCGCACTAAACAACCTATAGAGACTCGTTACACTGGCGGTTATCAGAGAGGGATAAGAAAGACCTATTCGGATCCAACCTAAAGCTAACACCAAACAAACCCATCCTGGTATTTCCCCCTCGAGACCAAACGAGGAAGTCGGGCCAAGGAACTCACACAGTTGGCAATTTTACTCATTCCGTTATAGTTGCAGCAATTACTAATCAGATATAGATAGCATGAGTCATCCTGATAGCATAAGTAGTGGGCAGTTTTAATCACCATTCCGTTGTAGTGGAAACATTTACTAGTCGATATAATTGTTACGAGGAATCCCAAAACCAACAGCTTGTTGACACTTTTATCACATTCCATTGGAGTTGCAATACTTACTAGGCATATATAACAAACAACGGATCCACCAGTTGTTGGCATTTTAATATCCATTCCGTTATAGTTGCATCATTTACTAGTCACACATTAAGTCAAATTTATAGCACTACTTTAGTTATGCTTGTCTATGATCGAGAATCTTGCTCCAAGTCGTCCATAACCGCGGACACGGCTTTCGAAGTTTTACCTGCGGGGTGCACAAATAGCAACACACACTCGATCAACCTCGGAAAAACCAACTCAAAACCCAACAAGGCATTCACGACAAAGCGATCACGAGATTGAAATATTTGAGGCCACCCCACTAAGCTACCGCGAAGTTGGCGGCTCGAACGGACCCGGGGTTTCTGACGGCATCAGAACGATCGGGAACCCAAAAGTGTGTGGGCTTGTCGATACAGCAACGTGGCGCGATCCAAAAGTACAGTGCTCCACGCACAATCTTAAATAAAGCAGTAAAGCATGGCATAAGTACAGGATAGTAATAAAGCCCCAAACTACTTTGTGGCCCCAAGAAATAGAAATGAATCAAGCTCTAGCTCAGGGGGGTCCATAAGGCCTCCCGGATGTGGATAATGCGAAAATCAAGGAACAGGTATCAAGTACTCGGGGTCCTACGGGACACCAGTGAGCGTGGAAGAACCAAATAACATCTATTGCTCACTGATGCCTCTGCATTAGTTATAGCTAGCATTTTAATAGTTGTATTTAAAGTCATGATCATCTCCACCATTAAGCATCTCCACCATTAAGCATCTGCCAGCATTCCAACAATTGTGGTACTCGACAACACAAGATCGCACCTGATCAAGCAACTACGACTCGCAAGGCCAGCTATCTACCAAACACAGGTAATAGGAGGTGTCTAAGGCAATATAGAGGCTGCACGGGTTATAACTGGGGTACGGAAACTAAAGCATCACGACACGGATAGCAATAGATCAACAGGAGGAAATAAAGACTATAAATGCAAAATAGGTAGAAGGGGAAGAGATGCTCGCCTGGGAAACACTGCCGGAGATTCATATATGAGGAACTTGTCGATACTCGCATCCACTCATCGGTCTAATCCGCAAAGAAGCAAACACTAGCAGAAACACCGGATGCAATATTTAATACTACGATAGAAGATCCGGCATCCTTATGATATGATGCAGATGCGGTGCAATTAGGCAGTATTAAGCGGGACCGGGGTCCTGACAATTAATTAAAAGGTTCAAGTTAGTTAGGTACCCGCAATTTATATGTTGTTTTAACAAGGCAAAACATGGCATCGGTTCGCTACACAAATTTAAATGGAGTCCGGAATAAGACAAAGATATCCCGCATATAGACTCCATATTTAATTATGAGGTGAATCGGCATAATGCCCCCATCCCACAAACATGTATGCAAGCATGATCCATTTATATGCAACAGATTTTATATATAACATTTATAAAATAGGGCTTGGAAAAAGGTTCACACATCTGGGTTCGGGAGATCTTGGGTTCCGGGGTGGTTCGGGGTCGGTCTCAGGGTTTGACGGGGATCGGCGGAGATTGAAGAACTTGGCGTGCCAGGATTCGGTCTTCGCCTCCTGTCGACGGTCTTGTCATTTCGTGGCGGAGATCTTGGCATCCCAGGTCTAGGCGTCTTCGATCGATGGAGAACTTGAATGGATCGGGTACCGGGGTCTTCGGGTCCAGGAAGAAGATCTTGTCGCACGGTGTCCGGGTAGGCGAACTTGGCGGGTCGAGACGATCTTGTCGTAGTCCTCGGGTGGCGGTGTCGGTCTTGGCATTCGGGGTGAAGAACATGGCGTTCCATGATGAAGATCTTAATATCGGACCGTCCTTGCCGAGCGTACTTCCGGTCATCTCACCACTTGTCGATCTTATGGGCGTGGTACATCGAAACCTTGTTCACTTGACAGACTTAGAAAGGTACTTGTTGGTCTCGGTAGGCTGTGCTTGGCAGACACGATGAACTTGAGAGGAACCCGGGGAACGGGCGGTCTTGTCGTTCCGATGAAGATCTTGTCGACGGGAGTAAGCGAGGTGTTGAACTTGTAGCATGGATGACAAAACAGAGACAGGCGATGACACCAAGGTGACATATACAGTAGCCACAACACGCACAAAGGCAGCAACAAAGCAGCAGGAGGCACTGAGAGGTGCAGGGCATCTCGACCGAGAAGCTGTAGAATGAGACAGGGACATGTGCACATGTATTGCCGCGGGAGAGGAATATGGCCAGGGACACTCGCGGTAGGACCCGGGAACCCCATGGGTCGATCGCGAGCGGGCGAAGCAGAAGAGGGTGAGGACTTCCAGCACGGCGAGCTCGAACGGGAGCTGGAGGGGTGACCTGCAGGGGCACGACACGGCCGGGCGAGAGCAGAGTGTGCCGGCGTGGTCGGCTGGGGGAAACGATGGCGGGCCTCGTGGTGGCGGCGCTCGCGCGGAAGAGCGGAGGATACAACGGCCGGGGTTGGCCTGAGGGAGGCACAGGAGGAGGAATGCGGCCTCGGCTGGAGAGCTCGGGGCGGCGTAGATCGAGGCACCGGCAGCGGCGGGAGAGGCTCACAATAGGGACGACCGGGACCCGGGCGGCGCTCGCGGAAGACGACGGGGACAGAGGTGGCAGGGCTGTGCTCTGGCGGAGGAACTCGAAGCACGGGGAGGCGGAGGCGGACCGAGCAGTTGGCGGCAGGGATCTCGGCGGGGACGAGCAACGCGGGCGGGGAACGGCGCTGCAGGGCGGAGAAAGAAGCGGCCGGGCTGGCGACGCGGGAAATCCGCAGCAGGGCAGCTCGGTGAGGTGAGGGGGAGAGGTCGGGCGGCGGCCGGAGACGAAGAAGGGGAGGACCACGAGGATGGGGGCGACGTGGGAGAGAGAGAGGGAGGAAGAGGTGCGGTGGGTGGTGGGGACACGTGGGCCCTGCAGAGGCGAAGGAGTGGGCGGGGCCGGGCAGGCGTGGGTTTGCTGATCGAGGCACAGAGTCCGCTGCGGTGGCAGGTGGGGATGGGGCTGCGCGCAGTGGGGTCGCAGGGTGGAGACCAGGTGGAAAGAGGGGAGGAAAATAGAGGCGTGGGGCCAGGCGGAAGGGAGAGAGAGAGAGAGAGAGAGAGAGAGAGAGAGAGAGAGAGGCGGCGAGGCAGGAGGGAAAAGGTGGGAAGTGGGGTCAGGCGGCTGAGGTGGCGGGCTGGGTTGGTGAGGTGATGTGGAGGAGGTAAGGTGGCAAGCACCGATTGGTGCAGGTGAGGTGAGGTGGCAAAGTGGAGGAAGGGGATTGGATGGGGTGAGGTGGAGGGGCTGGGTAGACTAGGATTAGGTAGTTTTAGGAATTTTGGAGGTGGCGGTCAGGCTTTCGGGCCTGGCTGGCTGCCTCCTAAAAAATAATTTAAAAATTTTAATTATTAAAACGAGACTTTTGCAAACCGTTGAAAGACGAAAGAAAATAATCCGGAGACCCCGGGTTTTGATTTGAAATAATAACGGGGCGTTTAGAAAACAAAAACAGTTTCGGAAAATGGTTTTATGCAAACAAATGCAAGATGACATGACGATGCTCAAATGCAATGTGGCATGATGACATGAGTATGCGGTCATGATGATGCAATGCACAAAAACAATGCGATTTTCTGGTAGTGGTTTTGGCGGGGCGCCACACAATTGTACAGATTAATCATCAACAACCCCTTGTCCTTCAATGTCTGGATCTAGTCCATCATCTTCATGACGGCCATCCTCTGATCGTCAGGGAGCCTGGCCGCTATTAGCCGGTGAGGTTCGCTCCTTTCCGCGACATACTTAGGAAGAGCCAATGCGCCAGAGGGTTTGGTTTCCTCCATGTAGAACCAAGTCTTCTTCCACTCGCTCGCGGCCTTCTTCGGCAGCAGGACCTTGAAGAAATTTGCCTTCGGCTCCAGCTGGAATGTGACACCGCCTGCCGCCAAGACGGGACCACGGGATCCGTCATGCCCAATACGGCCCTGGAACATCTCCAGCCACAATGGGAAGTAGGGGCGGCATCCATGATAACACTCGCAAAAGGTAACAAAGATTACCAACTGCTCGATACTATGCGGACCAAGATCTGATGGCTTGATCGCGTAGTACGCACAGAATCGCCGCAAGAAGATGGAGGTGGGAAACCCCAGGCCCCTCTCCAAATGGCTCGGGAAGCAAATGAATTCGCTAGCGCGCGGCTTTGACTCGGTCTCGGAGGGCACGAGAATTCGCCAATTTCCCTTGAAGAGGACCCCCGCGTCCTCAAATGATTTGAGCTGTGCCGTGGTGTACTTGGATTTCCCCCATAGATATTTTGGAGGCGCCATCGAGGGAGAAACAAGGTTGCTCGGTCCGGGGAATCTGGATTGTGAAGAGATAGAGAGAATGGGATGCGTGAAAGTAAGGAATGCGGGAGAGGATCTACAGGAATTTTCCGTCACTCTCCTTATAAATAAGTGCTACCCGCCAATCTCTGGGTAGCCGTTACCCACGGTAATTATATCGAAGTTACCGTTGGATTACCCAATGGCTAGTTTGACCGAGCTGACGGTCGAACTTCTTCCACTCGACTCGCCTGCTGGTACGCCCTGTCCAATCGACAGGGGCAGCGATTCGAGCGAGAATATGTTCACCAAAGCCGCGACTAGAAACCGGGTGGAAAATTTCCTCCATTCTCGACAGAGTCCATCACCGATTCGACCGGGCGTCCAAATTGGAATCGCCTACTCTGACTGCCAAATGAACACCTGCGTTGAATCAATGATGGCCTCAGGGACTACTGATGGGATATGCCGAATGGGGTATGCCCAGCAGGACGTTCCGATTGGGCCAAAGGCCTCGCGAGTGGGCCTGCAGGACGACGACTGGAACGTGACTGAGAAGAAGGCTCGGCGACTGGAGACTGGAGGCCTAGAAGCGTAGCTGAAGCCCAGTCGGATTAGGTCAAAAGCCTCTGAATCCATAACTTGTTCGGTTGTATACTGTAAACCCTAGCGAGGTACCCTCTATATAAACCTCCCTAGGGTTCCTTGAGTAATAACGTTCCGTCATACAATCTAGCGACTCGCTGCTTAGACGCCGAGCTCGCCACCCCTGTAACTCGCTCTCCACCAATACAATCTAGCAGGAGTAGGTCTTTACCCTCCGGGGGCCGAACCTGGGTAAACCCATGTGCATCCGCCCCCATCTCGCACCACAGATGGCCGCCAGCTCTCGCCCCCAATACTATCAATCTCTACCCCTGGTAGCGACTGTCGTGGCTATTCCCATGACACTATGCGATCACAAGGATAGGTGATCGTGCCCTTTCAGCAGCGGTGACGAGTTGGGAAGAAGCACAACTGCTTGGAATTAAAGGAGAGGAGGCTTGACAAGCGATGGTGGAAGCGATACACCGCTCTTCAGCATGTCCATTCTCATTACCTCTACAATTACTTCATATTTCATTTTTTCTCGCATCGCTCATTAGTGATGCTCTTTCTTAGATTTTTGGCAGCACACTTGTGCTCCAACTTCCAGTCGCATCCTGTTTTCCATGGGGCAATGGCACTTACTGTAGGGGTTCCGCGTATGAAAACAATAATTTTTACCCTACGCCCCTGAACCCCTGATCTTGCCAGGACATATCTATTAGTAATACAGTAACGGGAGGGGCTTTTCGCGAACTTACCCTTGAAGACCGAAAAGCGTTGTCAACGCTCAAGAGAACGTGGTTGATGTATACGAGCCGAAGCCGACCTCAAGTTCGTGATGATGTCCTTGTGCTCCAATGGCTCCAACGACTTGAGTGCCTCAAGTGTGACACCTCGCGGGGAGTTACACATGTCTGGTGCCTGACGATGACTCCCGCTTCCCCAATCTAGCGATTCTTGAAGTAGAGCTCTGGATCCGAATCCCATGCATAGCGGTGCTCCGCGGTGAAGATGTCTCTCGTTCGTGTTGTCCGAACTTGGGACGATAGTCACGGGAGAGAGAGAGAAAATATCAGTTGGAGGTCTTCCCAAAAGTGAGAAGACCTTTATTGAATATTGTGTGTATTTATCTGGCCAAATACCCCCACTATATATAGGGGGAGGGGAGGTATTACCTCCCTCAAAGTCTCGGGGTGGGACTAAAGGAGAGGAGAGGGAGGGTCAGCCTCCGACCGGCCACCCCCTTGCCCCTTCTCCCTCTCTCCTTTCCCTAATGGGCCCTCTCCCCTCCAGGAATTGGCCCATTAAGCCCTTTAACCATTTAATTGATTTTCTCTTTTATTAAATAATTATGAATAAATGATTAAATCAATATTTAACATTCATTCACATATTATTCAATCTCCGTGGCTATGGAACACCTTCCACCTCCACTCCGAACATCCTCTAGACTTACCGAAACCCTTCCGGTTTTCTCTCTACTATTCTTTGATGATTCTACCGATCCTATAAACACTCTCTAAGCATCATCAAACCCTTAAGCATGATACCCTATGGTTCGGGAACACTCCAGGCATGGTCGGGACACTCCCGGACCAATGATCAATAGAGGGACCTGAATGGCCATGTGACCCTTGTGTGTTCCACGAAGATCATTCGTCGTTTGAACTGGGACAGTCGTGTCTTATTCCCTTTGTCTCTCGATACATGCATTGCCTGAGATCTGATCAATGACATCACCATGTCGTGTTAAATCTTGTTACCGAACATGCTACTTAACTTGTTCCGACAAGTGATATCCCCGTGATCAAATCACACGCTGCGCAGCTATTGGATATTACTTCTCCGAGTGGGCTCTTGAGTATCTTTCTGTCACATGGATGGACAAATACCGCTCTTGACATATATTGCCTCTACAGTTTCCTCCGAGTACCTGAACACACCTTTATAACCACCATATTACCAGATGGCGCTTGATGCTATCTAAGCACTCTCGAGAGACGGTGATTGATATAGCCTCATGGTCTAAGGAATAGTCTACGAGGATCCATTTCTAATCATCGTAACTTGAACTTCGTGACATGATTGGGTCATGATGTTTAGGTTGGGTATTGGTTCATCATCTCATTCTCAGAATGAGTTGACTCCACTTCCAACTGGCATAAATGCCACATGATCAGGAAACATGATCATCTATTGGCCAATGAACCAGTGACTAGAGTTTCACTAGGAACCCTTGGTTGTTTATATATCACACGTGTATTGATGTTTCCACTCAATACAGTTATAGCATGATATAAAACTTAATCATAAACTATATGAAATATGATAATAGTCCTTATTACTATTTGTCTCTAGGGCATATTTCCAACAATCTCCCACTTGCACTAGAGTACAAATAAACTAGCTGCATTTATTCTTAATCATTGGCACCATATATCCGGTACCCTAAACATGCTTTCTCTTGGAAGAGGTTGAGTCTTGGGTCTGTATATTATAGTCCCAAATCCTTTGCAACTTACTAATGTCACCTTGATTGACATTAATACTTTATTGTCACATGATAACATATGTGCATATGCATCGTTGCTATGGCACCAGAACGAGGCCTGATTCCAGGAGCCTACAGTGACTTTAGATCAACCTCGAGGGCTTTATCATGGGCACTGTGCCTAGGGACACATCATTCTACGTTAAAAGCGAACTAGCCCTGCCATAACATTATACAACACTTTAGATGGTACCCTTATCTATTATTATAAATGTATTCATCGAAACACTAGTGCACTATGTGCATCTTTCGATGTTTTTGTTCACCTCGCTTCCTACTTTACTCTAATCGGTATTTACAGGAGTTTCCAAGATGTTCCCTTATAACATAACTCTTTATGCTTTAAGATATGCCATCCTTTATGGATCTGGAAAATATGTCTACAGATCTCTATTAGACACTGCAGACAAACTTAGCTCAACGTTCTGTGATTCAAACTTAATCACTTTTAAACGTTCCTTATTGGATCATATATTATGTTAAGTTATCATCATGGTTTTCTAAGATAGAACCTATGTCTCAACATAGTGGATGTTGATTATCGTTTTCTTTCTTTCAACCATTGATGTTAAACTTAATGCTATTCCTAACTTGAGTTATTAAGGACCAGTTCCTTAATTAACTTCTATTCTTAAACCCTTTTCAGAATCCCTTAAGGAATACTACATAATATCATAATACACTTATTATCAACTTCTATACCTCATAAATCATTATTTATTGGTACTTGCGCTTTTATTCTTAACACACTTAAGGATCACTCCTATAAGCTCCCATTCAAAATATGTTCCTAACATATTTGGGTATGAGATACTACTCTTACTCAAACTCTGTTCCTACATATTTGAATTGGAGACTTATATTGCTCCCACTCAAAAATATGGCATTCACATATTGTTTTAGGAAGACTTTTATAGCTCCGACTCAATTTCATGCAAATTGCATATCTACTCACTATTTTTAACAACTTCAAATCCTTTGATCAAATATCAAAGTGAGAGATTTACTATGAGACACTAGTACTTTTACTAGTTTTAAATCCACTAGACATTAAGCACACATGAATCAAATTCATTTGAATTCGTCCAATGCTTGACAAATTGTGATTTTGTCATTCACCCCTTTCCCACTATCGCTTTGCATTCATTTGGGAAAATTCAAGTAACCCCTTTTATTTGTGAGATTCAGCAACGAATTGCTTTCTAATCTCAAGGGAATTTTGCTTTGGGATTTCTCATAATTTTAGTTTACCATTATTTCCTTAGTAGTTCGTAGGTATGTCATATTCCAAGAATTATGACAAATGATTCACAAATGTCTCCATAGAAGATATGGGTTACACTTTGAATCCTACTTCATGTAGTAAAAACACCAGTGGGGAAAACACAATGATCATTATCATTGATTCTTTCCTTTTGTGAAGAGAATCGTTCAGGAACGTTGTCCGTTGCGCTTCTCAACACTCTGATGCAGGGATTTGAATCCTCATCGTGTTTTTCACTACCTTCCAATTGCTCCATAATCGAGAAATATCACTAAAAGTGAGCTTTCTCAAGAATGTACCAAAATCCATGCAATACAAGTTTTGCTTCTCTTTTGGTTTCAGCTATGGATTTTGTATTCAAAGTTTCCAATGAATACTCTACAAGGATTTATTCGTTATTGTTTTGGTTATATCGAATAACCCCAAAACTTTTACGACTATCCATACTAGATAAGGAGCCGTTTTCATGAATTCAAATGGTTCACTATATATATTCTAATTGAGTGCTAACTATTTCTAACTAATGGTCTCTACATCTACACTACAACGATTTATTTGGTGCCAACTGTTTACCCACTTTGATATCTAATATCACATTGCGATGCTTTGCATTTGGACGTTTCAAAACGCTCTGCATTCCACAATTTCTTTATGCCAATCTTATAAAGTTGAATTTCATTACTATTGATCAAATCGTAGTAATTAGATTCTCTTTTCTATTTATACCCTTTGTTGATGAAAACACTTTGATCATATCAAATAGTTTCATACTGATGTTTCCTTTGGTAAACTACTTTACACATTTAAACAATCATATAATGATAATTACCATTTGTCAAAACACAATACATCGAATATGTATTTACTTTTAACAATTCATTAGAACACTTTGTATTCTAGTAATACACGGTGTTTAAGTTATTTTGCCGAACTCAGGTGTGATTTATATGTGATAAGAAATCAAATGACTTTCACATATTATCAACATAACTTTGAATTTAAACAATGGTTTCATTCATTAATGAATATATCATTAAGTTGGGTATTTTAAAGGCATTTCAATATTTTACAAATGTTCGTGCATTATCAATTAGTTTGAAAACAACCAGGATAGTTCACATATAATCAAACAAGATATGAACATAAATAGAAATCATTCATAAAAGTGGATCAACTGTTTGTTACAAACTGATATGAATAACCGTCTCAGAAAGTGTGAGACACGCTAAAGAAGTTCACAATCTTTTGATTACAATAATCATCCTAAACATAAACTAAATGATAAATGTCGAGGGAGAGCGACGTTGTCCATCATCGTCATTCTCTCCATCAACACGCAACGTCACCTCCTCTCCAGCAAGCACCTCTCATGCAGAAGGACCTATTTTTAGTAAAAAAACAAGTATCAAATATACTTAACACTGCAAATGTGTTTGCAAGATTATAACATTTATAAAAAATTGTATATCAAATATATACCTTTGTCATCGATGACCTCTCTAGTGATTGGTTCAACCATTACGTTCCTGAAACGTAATATGAACTCTTAGAAATCCAATGTTTCCATATCACCACTCATGATGCTACTCCGGACATGTCCTTTGTAGCTGGGAGGCAACGATCGAAGCAGCACGCCTATCACAAACGGATCATCCATCCAGTAGTCCATGAAGTGAACCAGTCTCATGTGTGCATCAAGCATGCGCTCCAAGTGACCCTTCAGACATGTGTGCTCCTCCATCTGTATGGAAAGGAACTCTCCAAGCAGCTCGTGCTTCCACATGCGCACATGGCTTATGAACTCTGCTCTCAGCTGATCCACCATCGAATATGGATCAAGATCACCCATGAGCAGATGGAGTTCATCCACCATCCCGTAATGCATTATTATCTGAATGTAGGTGGACATCTCTTGACGATAGTAGAGGTCTGCCAGCTCTTGTGGGGTCTCATAGTGGTCTGGCTCAGTCAAATCCATCGTGCGGCGTATGTATTCTACCACATGATTCCTAGTAAGGAGATCATTCAGGCGCACAAGCCAACTATGGAAGTTGGATCCATCAAGTCTAATTTTCTCACCCATTACCCATTCCTCAATGACAAAGTAAGCTTCACGGTGAGCCATCTCTACATTTATAATTGCAAAAGGAATTTAGACTAAGTTTATAATTAAATGAGTTAATAATAACTCCACTCAGAAACACCTATCCCTAGAAGGGTTCCTAGTGATAACACGACCCCTTTCAACCACATCTCCCCCAATCATCACGGCCATCAATGTGGGTTCAAGGGTGGACGCTAAACATCGGTCACGTCATTCATGCGACTCGTGCTCGATCTTTCGACCATCCGCGTTCCGAGGCCACGTCTCTATAACATGCTAGGCTCGCCAACTCAACCTTAGTGTATTCGTTGTGCAACATGTCTTACACCCACTATGTGCGAACGTAGATATGTTTGACACCCGATCATCATGGCCTGCATCATACCGAAGAACTTTCTTGGTGGTGTACACTAAGGGGGGACACAATCATTGGTAATTTTAGCAGGGATCATCTTATTAGGCTACCGTCGAGTATCTAATACTAGCACACAATAAAATATACAAACAATAACATTGAATGTAAATGCGATGTGATATGGTCCTTCACGTCGTGATCTCCATCCGTCGTCACGGATTCGGCGCCGAGTTACGGCGCCGTGAACCTGACCAGTACCGGTGTCTTTCCGGCGTGGTAGTCCGTCACCTCCGTGACTATCTACTACTATGTAACATAAGGTAATCACTTTACCTTTGCCACAACCATATCACAAAGCAACGCCCCCCTGCAAAACAAAGTTATACGCCTCTACTTTATCTTTGCATGTTTTATGTAGGTGAATGGGCTTTCGCACAAGAACCATTCTTACCTACGAACTTTCAGCACAACCCTGATCAAGTAGTTGTCTCTACTACACCCCTTTCAGGGCCCTCCATTGCAAATGGTATACCAACTAATGCGAGAGAGACAGACACCCCCCTAAGCCACTTTATACGGTACAAGCGTATGTCAAGCGTGGACTAGTCTCGCGAATGACTGCGTAAAGTCGGTTGGGGGCCGCTTCATCAAGCATTACTGCAGTATACACAAGTACACGTGGGAGAGTAACAACTAAAAGATCAACGCCCACACGCTACATCTCGTGTGTTCTACCCGTACTAGCATTACTACGCATAGATCTAGCTCTGATAAAACTATAGGGGTTCCGTGTATGAAAACAATAATTTTTACCCTACACCCCTGAACCCCTGACACTGCTAGGACCTATCTATTAGTAATATAGTAACGGGATGGGATTTTCGTGAACTTACCCTTGAAGACCAAAAAGCATTGTCAAGGCTCAGGAGAGCGTGGTTGATGTAGACAAGCCGAAGCCGACCTCAAGGTCGTGATGAAGTCCTTATGATCCAACGGCTCCAATGACTTGAGTGCCTCAAGTGTGACACCTCGTGGGGAGTTACACACGTCCGGTGCCTGACGATGACTCCCGCTTCCCCGATCCAGCAGCAGTTGCGGAAGTAGAGCTCCTGGATCCGAATCCCTGTGACAGGCGCTCCAGTGAAGATGTCTCTCATTGTGATCTGAACTTGGGACCACGGTCACGAGAGAGAGAGAGAGAGAGAGAGAGAGAGAGAGAGAGAGAAAATATCAATTGGAGGTCTTCCCAAAACTGAGAGGACCTTTATTGAATATTGTGTGTATTTATGTGGCAAAATACCCCCACTATATATAGGGGGAGGGGAGGTACTACCTCCCTCAAAGTCCTGGGGTGGGACTAAAGGAGAGGAGAGGGAGGGGAAGTTGCCGGCCGGACCTAGTGGGCCCCGCGTGGGGGGGGCTTGGCCCAGCCGACCACCCCTTGCCCCTTCTCCCTCTCTCGTTTCCCTAATGGGTCCTCTCCCCTCCGGGAATTGGCCCATTAAGCCCTTTGACCATTTAATTGATTTTCTCTTTTATTAAATAATTATGAATAAATGATTAAATCAAGATTTAACATTCATTCACATATTATTCAATCTCCGTGGCTATGTAACACCTTCCACCTCCACTCTGGACATCCTCCGGACTTACCGAAACCCTTCCGGTTTTCTCTCTACTATTATTTGGTGATTCTACCGATCCTATAAACACTCTCTAAGCATCATCAAACCCTTAAGCGTGATACCCTATGGTTCGGGAACACTCCAGACATGGTAGGGACACTCCTGGACCAATGATCAACAGAGGGACCTGGATGGCCATGTGACCCCTGTGCGTTCCACGAAGATCTTTCCTTGTTTGAACCGGGACAATCTTGTCTTATCCCTTTGTCTCTCGATACTTGCATTGCCCGAGATCTGATCAATGACATCACCATGTCGTGTTCAATCTCGTAACCGAACAATGCTACTTGACTCGTTCCGACAAGTGATATCCTTATGATCAAATCACATGTTGCGCAGCTATTGGATATAACTTCTCTGAGTGGGCCCTTGAGTATCTTTCCGGCACATGGGCGGACAAATCCCACTCTTGACATATATTTCCTCTATGGTTTCCTCCGAGTACCTGAACACACCTTTATAACCACCGTATTACCAGATGGCACTTGATGCTATCTAAGCACTCTCGGGAGACAGTGGGTGATATAGCCTCACGGTCTAAGGAATAGCCTACGAGGATCCATTTCTAATCATCGTAACTTGAACTTCGTTACATGATCAGGTCACGATGTTTAGGTTGGGTATTGGTTCATCATCTCATTCTCAGAATGAGTTGACTCCATTTCCAACTGGCATAAATGCCACATGATCAGGAAACATGATCATCTGTTGACAAATGAACCAGTGACTAGAGTTTCACTAGGAACCCTAGTTGTTTATATATCACACATGTATTGATTTTTCCACTCAATACAGTTATAGCATGATATAAAACTTAATCATAAACTATATGAAATATGATAATAGTCCTTATTACTATTTGTCTCTAGGGTATATTTCCAACACTTACCCCCCTCGCGCGATCAAGGTGCTATGGGCCCAACCCCGCTACGAGGACATGTGCTTTCAAGGTGCATTTTTCCTTCTTACCATCGGTGTTCACCTATTAAACAAATTAATGAAGCATTTATACGAAAGCATAAATTTCTTAATAAATTAATCGTCAAATCTAACTTGTGAAGCCTCACCAATTATTGATTGGCTTCTTTGTTTGCTTCTTTAAGTAAAGTGGGAACAAATCATGTATCTTTGTTAGATGTAGATCTAGCTCTTGTCTAAGCTCTTGCCCTCTCATCATTAATCTCTAAAAAAGGTAGCGGCAGCCTAGCTTCCTCTGCCTCTAGATCCTCCTTTACCCATCTCGGGGCCATGACCGCTGAAAGGGAACGGGCAGGCTACACTAGCGTAAAATCAAAATTTTCTACCGCGCCAACCAAGAATACTGTGGTCATAGATCACGGGATTACCACTAGACACGCAGTTGCGGAACTCGATGAAGCACGTTGGGGCAATGTAGATGTTCTACGTCTCCTCCTCGTCCTCGTCCCTCGAGCAGCTCCCCTTCACGTGGCTCGTCCAAGTGCTACAGCTGCAACACCTCCGAGGTATCCACACGTCCGGAGTGGAAGCCGTCACACGCCAGACTGCTAGGTCTGTACGTGCAATACAGGCGGAAGAGGAGTGGCGGCTGGGTGGAATGCTCTACCCTATTCAGCTCTCCTCACTCTCTCTTATATAGGCATCCCTGGTGGGCTTTGATGGCTCAATGCACGGCGCCTAGAAAAGTGTTGATGGCTCGTGGTTGATGTAGAGCTCGTTGGGAACCCCAAGAGGAAGGTATGATGAGCACAGCAACAAGTTTCCCTTGGTTATGAAACCAAGGTTTAATCGAACCAGTAGGAGCAAGGAAATACCCCAAAGGTGTTACTAGCTGAGCTTTGGCAGGGCGCACTACCGGTGCTAGTAGCAACGTGGAGACCTGCACAACACAACCACAGAACTTTGTCCCCAACTTGTGATGAGGTTGTCAATCTCACCGTGTTTTGCGGAAAACAAAGGATTAAACGTATCGAATGGAAAGAAGTGAAAGTTTGTAGAAAGTAAACACAAAGCAGTAAACAGTTGTAGATTGTAGGTAAAGAAAAAGGACCGGGATCCATAGTTCACTAGAGGTGGCTCTCCTTAGATAGATAACATGCTAGGTGAAAAATTATAGCGGGGCAATTGACAAACACCGAGAAAGCAATACATGCATATACTAATCATCTTGACTCCTTTGAGGCTTGATTGGGCATTACAACATAATACATAGACCGCCATCCAACTGCATCTATGACTAATAATCCACCTTCAGGTTATCATCCAAACCCCCTCGAGTATTAAGTTGCAAGCAACAGATTATTGCTTTATGAAGTGCGTGTAAAGTAAACAATACGATTGTTCTATGAACAAAGGATTGTTGTTTTCTCCCTAGTAGCAACAACACATCTAGTACCTTAGAGATTTCTGTCACTTCCCCAGATTACCAGAGGCATGAACGCACTATCGAGCATAAATTCTAACTCTTGGAGTTGCTAGCATCTACTTGGCCAAGATAGCTACTAACAACGGAAAGCATGCAAGATCACAAATAACAAAGACATGATAGAATCAATAATCAATCTGAAATAGCATCTCAATATCCATCGGATCCCCACAAACACAACATTTATGATTTACAAATAGATGATCTTGGTCATGAACGGAGCTCACAAGATCTAAACATGAAAGCACAAAGGAGGAGAACCAGCCATCTAGCTACTACATGGATCCGTAGTCCAAAGATGAACTACTCACGCATCACACCGGAGGCTTGCATGGTGATGAAGAAGGCCTCCATGGTGAATTCCCCTCTCTGGCAGGGTGCCGGGAAGAGCTTCAGATCCCTCCCGATCTAGGGATGGAGATGACTGCGGCTACAGACTCTTTTGTGGATTTTTGGTCGGATACTTAGGGTTTTTGTCCCGAGGGAAATATATAGGCAGAAGGGGAGGCCGAGAGGGTGCCAGGGCTGGCCACACCACCTGGCGGGCAGCCTGGCCGTGGCCAGTGTGGTGTGTGGCTACCCTCCCCTTCTCCGTCTCGTATTCGGCACTTGATCCTTCCGAAAAATAGGCACTTTGGCTTTTGTCCCGTCAATTCGAGAATATTCATTTTGGACTTTCCTAGAACCAAAAACAGCAGAAAGCACCGGCACTATGGCTCTTGTTAATAGGTTAGTCCCAGAAATCATATGAAAAGTACTCCAAAGTTGGAACAAAACACAAGAAAGTGGATAAAACCAAGCATGGAACATCAAAAATTATAGGTACATTTGCAATGTATCAACATCCCCAAGCTTAACTCCTGCTCGTCCTCGAGTAGGTAAGTGATAAAAAGAAAGAATAATTTTTGAGGTGACATGCACCATCAAAGACTTGATCAAAGTATTTGTAAAACATTCGAAGCTAGGATCATAGTACTTCAATCATAACATGAAAGACAAAGTTCTAGCAATAAGCAAAGAAACTATGATGCAACATGAAAAGGCACAAACAAAAGATTCATGAATAACAATGCTTTGCAAGACGTTTGTTTGTTTCACATAAAGAAAACATAGCATAATAGTATTCAGCTTGTCCCTCAATAGAGTAGCAAATATAAATGCATAAGACACCTTCGAAGTTCATAAGAGTGACTAGATACAATAGTTTAAAACAAGCAATATCAAAGTATGCATCAATCAACTAGTCTTGGGACAATGCACATAGAACTAAGAATGGCCACTATGCTCTCAAAGTAGGTGCATAAAGATAGAAGGTGGAGACTCAATATAATGGTGGAAGAAAGGCCTTTTGTAAAAGGAAGTAGGGATTCAAGTCTCATAAAGAGCTTCCAAAAGTTATGGTACTTATAGCTTTCAGCTCTCATTGCCCCTATCATAAGCATCTTGAAGTGATTAAGGTTAAAGTGAACAAACTATGGTGTACATGCTTGATGAAGTATAAGTCAAATATCTCATGTCCCTTGTATACGAGGGCCGCTCCTCATGCTACTCAAGTTTAGTCACCGGTAAGTTCTTATCATCGTAAGTACATGTGTATCATAGAGAACTGTGAGATCCAGGCACATGGCTTAATAGGATTGATAGGATATCCATATCAACAAGTTGCAACTTCTTTTCACGGAAAAAGAGAAGCTCAATGAAAAAGTTAACCGCCTTAGAAGAATTAGAGGATGTTGATGTGGGAGTGAATAGGGGGGGGTGTGCGGAGCAGGGTAGAGTGAAAAGTGAAGTAAAGAAAACAAATGAGTGTTGATGCTATGGGGCTAGTCTAGATATCCTATTCTCTAGATATCCAGGCCCAGATGGGCCGTGGATGAGGTGGGGTGGTGGGCGGGGTCGAGCAAAGTGGTATCGCACCTTGTGGGTGTGGGTTAGTGTGGGTGACATGCGGAACATGACATGTGGGTGGTGGTGGAATGGCGGCATGGCACACGGCATGGCACAGAGGCATGACGCGTGCCAAGAGGAATGTTCTGGTGTGCTTGTTCGATGAGGGGATCGATCTTCTCAAGGTTTGTGGTATGTGAGATCCAGGCACATGGCTTAATAGGATTGATAGGATACCCATATCAACAAGTTGCAACTTCTTTTCCGGAAGCTCATTCGAAAAGAACTCTAAGGTTAAGCGTGCTTCGCCTAGAGCAATTCTAGGATGGGTGACCGGCCGAAGGGTAAGTGGCAAGTGCATGCAGTGAGGACAAAGTCTTGAGAAAAGACTAGTGTTGGAAGGGCGATCTAGATATCCTATTAAGCTGGGGAGTGACACCCCGCCCGAGTGGACGGTGTTACAAGAACCGCCAACGGGTACCCTTGCCCGATGATACGGAAGAATCCCCATATCAAAATGACAAGGCAAGCAGACAACAAGCATCTCAGCATTCTTCTTATTTACCATGGGAATATGGTGCTTTTTTCTCTCTTTCCTCTTTTCATAGTATCTCTTTTTTTTTCTTTTCTCTTTTTTCTCAATATAGGACTCTTTTTTTATAAGAAGAATTCTTCATAGATAGCTCATTATGGTTACGCTGCAGGTTTCCACCATGTCAGCATGGATTAGACCAGCGGCCCAGGCATTTCTCTAACACATATACATAACTCCATGGACTTACAAGCTCCCCTTTCATTTCACACCGACGACATCCATATACAAAAGAGCATGATATCAACTAGATACAAGTACCAAGTGCAATGTTGAAAGCGTTCCCCATGAAAGCATGGTTCTGCTAATTCCCAACAAATAAGTGCAAGCATATACAACATAGACGACACAATGGTTCAAGTTTATTAAGGGCAAGTAAAGTAAAGTGTGCCTTCAAGTTCGTGAGAGCTTTAATCACTAGTTTTCTCATAACAAGTAGAAGGTAAAAAAAAGCATGCATATACTTGGAATAGCATAAGCTAGTAGGTAGGTATGGTGGACTCTTTGGAATAACTTGGTCTAGGGAGTTGGATGCATGAGTGGAACTCATACTTTGTTGTGGAGGCTAGCAAAAGACTAGGTGCGACAAACTAAGAGAGCAATAATGGCCATAATCATGCAGAGTGACAAAACATCAATGATCAAAGCATAAAGTGATACTACAAGTTGAAAACTAAAGGATCACAAAGGTATGGTGACTTGAGATAGTCATAACATGGTGTGAGCATGTGCCAAGTCAACCCAAATAAAGCATCAAACGAGAATACCACTATACTATGCTTTAATATGCTAAAACAACGCATGATTCATCCTAGGCACATTAAGCAATCTCTCAATTGTTTATAACAAGTCATGCTACAACAAAGAATACTAAGCATAAAGCCAAAACAATATCAAGCATGGCACGACAAAGCATAGCCACAGTCAAAAACAAGCTCTTTTTACCACATAGGCATGAACTTTCCTACTCTTTTCCAAACCAAACCAAACTATTTGAAAACCAAAGTATGAAAGAGGGGGTCCAACCAACTTATTCAGAAAACTAAAGAAACCAAATCAAACTAAAAACCAAAACGAAAATGAAAAATAAGACGCTCCAAGAAAAACACAACTGTGCATGAAACAATAAAAATGAAGCGTTTGGAAGAAACCTGGAATTTTTATTGATGAAGAAGGGGATGCCTTGGGCATCCCCAAGCTTTGACAGTTGTACTTCTTGGATATTTCTTGGGGTGACACGCGTGGTATCCCCAAGCTTGAGCTTTAGTCCATCCTTCATCTCATTACTCATTCCTTCCATACACCTGAAATTTTTCCTTCATACAAAACTTCACACAATCTCAGTAGCAACATTAGTGCACTTAAGATAAATAAGTCTTAAGGTTCAGTTCCAACACCAAATAAACTTCCATTAGAACACTAGATACTGTAGAACTTCCCTCAAAAATCTCAATTCCCCAAAAGAACTCAAGAAGGAACCAACAAGAAGCAAATGCAGAAAATGGCAGAAATCTGTCAAAACAGACTAGCAGGTAAATATGAATTTTTTCGAAGACCTTCTGTTGCTCAAATCAAAAAGTGTTGAACTAACGAAAGTTATATAACAACCTGGGGCAGAAGCACAAAAAATTACAGATCAATCCGACATACAGAGCTCTCTCAGGAATTTTTACGGTGAAGCACAAGAATCTGTTTCGGGACAGCAACTTTCCCAATCATTACTTTACTCTCATTAGAGGTTACTCTTGGCACAAAAAGCAAATAAAAAGGATAAGGAGCGGTTAATACTGAGGTAATAACTTCAAAGAATTATCTAAAACTTTTGGGTTCTCTCCCAATAAGTAATTTTCTTTAACGCCTTTAAGTTAGACATAAGAAGCAAAGAAAGAATCAAGTGTTCTCAAATGAAGAAGCATTAAAACCAACTTTCTTGCCCTTACCTCTCTTATTTTTATTCTTAACCTTTGGGAAAATGTGATTGTTTGGTGGAGAAGAAAGGTGCATGGTCCCTTTTCCCACATCTATTATTGCTCCAAGGAGTTCTAATAGGGACCTTCCAAGTGTAATTTGTCCTTTTCCTGCATATTCAATAACAAGATAATCAGTAGAAATCATTTTCCCAAGGATCTTTGTAAACACTCCTTCAGCTATTCCAATAGGAAATAAGGTAGCATTATTAGCAAGAGATATTTCTTTTCCTCCTTCAGTAAGCCCCCAAAGATTCAAAGATTCATAAATATCTTTGGGCATAAGACAAAATTCAGACATGATATCGCAGCGGGCTTGAAAAGTTTCAGTGTTTATCTCAATCTTTACTGTAGGGAGCCACTTTGATGGTTCAGAATTTATTGGAACATAATTGTGATGCTCCCTAAACGTATTATAGCAACTTTCTAAGCTAGTAGTGCTAGCCTCAAGAGTGTTCAACCTAGCAAATATTTTTGCGAAAGAAATATCAGTTTGGCTAGGCATGTTGTAAGTGAGAATCAATTTCTTTATAGCATTAATAACATTATCCTCATTACATTGGAGGAAATCTCCTCTCACAACAGCATCTAAAGCATATCTATAGCAAAGAGCAATCCCAAGGTAAAAACTGCTAAGGAACAAGCTTTGAGTCATTTTAGGCTCAGTTTTTTCATGTAGATCAGAGATTCTAGACCAAGCTTCCTTAAAACTTTCCTCAATTCCTTGTTTGAAAGTGAAAATCATTTCCTCGGGTGACATAGTGATTGGAGCAAGTTCTACAAGGGATCTATCCTCAGTATCTTCATGCTTATTAACATGATTAAAGAATTCTTCAATGTTATATTTCCCAATTATAGAACCACTACCAACTGGAAGGTCTTTCAGGATGAATGTAGGGATCAACATGGTGAGCTAAGGAAGAGGTGACTACTAAAGGAGACTTAATTTTTTTGTGTTTTTGAAATAAGGAAGCAAACAAGTAAAACTAATTTTTTTGTGTTTTTGAAGAAAAAACAAGCAAACAAAGCAAAAAATAAAACTAAGCAAAACAAAAACAACAAAGTAAAGATATTGGTTATGAGGGACTCCCCTTGTGAAGATGTCCTTGACTCCCCGGCAACGGCGCCAGAAAATGCTTGATGGCTCAATGCACGGTGCCCAGAAAAGTGTTGATGGCTCGTGGTTGATGTAGAGCTCGTTGGGAACCCCAAGAGGAAGGTATGATGAGCACAGGAGCAAGTTTCCCTTAGTTATGAAACCAAGGTTTAATCGAACCAGTAGGAGCAAGGAAACACCCCAAAGGTGTTACTAGCTGAGCTTTGGCAGGGCGCACTACCGGTGCTAGTAGCAACGTGGAGACCTACACAACACAACCACAGAACTTTGTCCCCAACTTGCGATGAGGTTGTCAATCTCACCGTGTTTTGGGGAAAACAAAGGATTAAACGTATCGAATGGAAAGAAGTGAAAGTTTGCAGAAAGTAAACACAAAGCAGTCAACAGTTGTAGATTGTATGTAAAGAAAAAGGACCGGGATCCATAGTTCACTAGAGGTGGCTCTCCTTAGATAGATAACATGTTGGGTGAAAAAATTACAACGGGGCAATTGACAAACACCGAGAAAGCAATACATGCATATACTAATCATCTTGACTCCTTTGAGACTTGATTTGCCATTACAACATAATACATAGACCGCCATCCAACTGCATCTATGACTAATAATCCACCTTCAGGTTATCATCCGAACCCCCTCCAGTATTAAGTTGCAAGCAACAGATTATTGCTTTACGAACTGCGTGTAAAGTAAACAATACGATTGTTCTATGAACAAAGGATTGTTGTTTTCTCCCTAGTAGCAATAGCACATCTAGTACCTTAGAGATTTCTGTCACTTCCCCAGATTACCAGAGGCATGAACCCACTATCGAGCATAAATACTAACTCTTGGAGTTGCTAGCATCTACTTGGCCAAGATAGCTACTAACAACGGAAAGCATGCAAGATCACAAATAACAAAGACATGATAGAATCAATAATCAATCTGAAATAGCATCTCAATATCCATCGGATCCCCACAAACACAACATGTATGATTTACAAATAGATGATCTTGATCATGAACGGAGCTCACAAGATCTAAACATGAAAGCACAAAGGAGGAGAACCAACCATCTAGCTACTACATGGATCCGTAGTCCAAGGATGAACTACTCACGCATCACACCGGAGGCTTGCATGGTGATGAAGAAGGCCTCCAGGGTGAATTCCCCTCTCAAGCAGGGTGCCGGGACGAGCTTCAGATCCCTCCCGACATAGTGATGGAGATGATGGCGGCTACAGACTCTTTTGTAGATGATCGGGTACTTACTGTTTTCGTCCCGAGGGCAATATATAGGCGGAAGGGGAGGCCGAGGGGGTGCCGGGGCTGGCCACACCACCCCCTGGCGCGGGCCAGGTGTTGGGGGGATACCCTCGGGTAGGGTCACGCCGGGATATGAAGGCCGAGTTAGACGAGGTACGGCAAGATCAAAGCAGATGCTGGCCGAGTCACCTCAAGGCAGGGCGAATCACGGGGTAACCCAGACAAGGGGATGTCGACCTAACTGGGTCTCAGCCGACTTATATCATAAGTCGGTGAGATGTATCTAACTTGTATGCAGGAACAGGTATGGCCGGATCAGCTAGGTACGATCCAGGTTATAGCAAGCTTACAAGAGAAGGAAGGTATCTCGCTGGTCGAAGGGTGACCACTGTACGTAGAGCGTGAGCAAAGCGGACAGAGGCCAGGACAACCGAGGCGTGGCCGACAAAGGTGACGAGGCTAGTGTCGGATGACGCGGGTGCCGAAGAGGCTCACGTAGCCTCTGCATGGATGATGCTAGGTTAAAGTAACCTGGTCGGTTTACTATTTTGGGAGGAGGCATATTCCCTGGAATATGCCTCCATCTATGCCCTAATTGGAGATCTAGCCACCCCTATATAAGGAGGGCTAGGGCCTCTGTAGAAGGGGTTGATCTCTAGTTGGTTGAGTTTTACTTGGTTCCTGAGGGCTAGCTAGTGGTGAGAGTAAGAGAGTTCCTTCTTCCTCCTCTCCCCAATACAGCTCAAGGAGCACTTGTAATCTCTAGAAGTGAATCAAATACAAAGCTACTGTGTGTGGAATCACCACACTATCCCTCCCTATATTCCCCTAGTGCATTTAGTCCCCACCTTCAGCCTATCCATGGCATCTACCGTGACACCACCACGATAGTTGGCGCCCACCGTGGGGCTAGCGGCGCTAGCAAGGGTGAAGATCCGGACAGGAAACCTCATCGGCACCAGCGAACGTATCGTCTCCGAGCTCATTCAGCGCTTTGGAGCGCTGGACTTTGTCAGCAACAACGCTGGCTGCTTCGGCAAGCATCCTCTTCCATGCAATGGCCTCTTCGTCAAGCTCGGCGCGCACAAGGTCTACGTTGCTGTCGATGTGTCGTGCATTCATCCACAGCACGTTGTTGAAGGAGGCGAGCCACCCCTTAGTGTGGTTCACGGGGCGCGTATCACTCGCTCCCCGGACCATGCTGAGGTGATGATGACTGCGCCTGGCGCTGGCACAAGCAAAGATCCGGCAGCAGATCCGGAGGTAACGCAGTAGCAGCAGCGGTAGAGAGTCCAGAGAATGTGCTACAGCAAGCGATGGATAGCTTGGCAAACCCAGTAGCAGCAGCGGTAGATCCGGCTTAGGCACAGGCCGAGCTAGAGGAAACTAGGCAAAAAATACTAGAGGGTGCGAAAAAGATAGCCGCGGCTCAGCAGTCATTGAACATGACGCTGCGTGAGTATGCAAAGGCAAATAAAGTAGATGTTGTAAAAGTGAAGGGGAGAAACCTCATGAGTGAAATGAACAAAGAGGGAGATACTAGGATTGAGGAGTCAGAGAACTGTTTATCCGTGGGGCTGCCGAAGTATAGTACCCCGGTGAAAAACCTCAGAGCAGCAGATGCAGCTGCGTCCGAGTTAGAGGGTCTAACGGGTGAATCCCATCAGAGACAGCAAGATAGGGTCAATGAGTTGGTTTAGATCGCGAACAGGAAAAATGAGGAATTGCTCAAGGCTAACCCGGAGAGAGCTGGGGCCTCTAAGATCGTTCATTCGGTGGTGGGTAACCCAGAGAAATCCACTAGAGTTGCATCGTCTCCTCATGGTGGTCCTAGGAGAGAAGAGGTAGTAACCTCGGCTAGGAGGAACAAACAGATAGTCCCGTATGACCCGGCAAGGGCAGGGAAAGGAAAAGAAGTGCAGAGAAATGAGGATCGAGGAAGTGTGAGACGAGGTGAAGCTGGCCGAGGTAACCGCGACCAAGGCAATGCCGGTCAAGGAAATGCTATAAATGGCAATGCCGGACAGCACAACTCGGCAGGAGCAGGACAACATGGCGGTGAATATACCAAGGCAAGAGCAAAGTGCGGCGAGGTATGCACGAAGAGGTGCTCCACGAGAGCAAGACCGATATAATGATGGTGATTCGGAAATGGTGAACACAGGATACCCAAGGCCGTACTATCATGTGATAGGGTCAAGATTGGGAAGCAGGGATTTGATGCCTGATGATGCCAGATTAAAACTGGATCGGCTGTATAGGTCGGAGCAGATTGAATGTCAAGGCCCCCGGGTCCTGCGTGTTATGGGCCCCAGATCATGAAGGAACCTCCGGTACCTAACTTCCAGCTACCTAGAGGCACTAAGACATATGATGGCAGGACAAAGCCAGAGGATTGATTGATTAACTATGCCACAGCTATAAAAATTGCTACAGGCAACTTGAGATGGGCTGTGAGATACGTACCCCAGATGTTGGAGGGACCAGCGAGGGTATGGATGAAGAATTTGCCGCCCGGAAGTATCAACTGTTGGATCGATTTTGAGGAAATGTTTATCAGCAATTTCTCAAGTACGTATCAGAGGCCGAATAGGCCACAAACCCTAGCAATGTGCAAGCAGAGACCGAATGAGATGGACCGGGAGTTCTTAACCCAGTGGTGTACCATGCGAAACTCATGTGAGGGCGTGATTGAGTCACAGGCCATAGCATGGTTTGCGCAAGGGTGTAGATATGCAAGCATGTTGTGGCAAACATTACAAAGGGATATGCCAACTACATTGGCAGAGACAATCCGGATTGCTGATTCGTATGCTTTGGGTGATCCGACTCAACCCAGGCTCGTGTCAAACGAGTCAAATGAGGAGTACTACCAGAGAGATGGAGCCGGGACATCCCGGAGGAATGACTACCGGGGTAAAAGAAGAGATGACAGACCGGATTACCGGTACAGTTCACAACAAGTTGCTGCTATGAATCAAGATCAACCCGGTCAGAAAACTGGAGGGCAACAATGGACACCAAGAAACGATGGCAAGAAAACTTGGACGCCAGAGCAAAAGAAACAGTGGCAGGAAAAGAAAGACCGTCCGAGGTATACTTACGAGTCAATGCTGGATCAACCATGTAAATTTCACACGCCAATTCCGAGTAACCCAGCGGGTCATACAACAAGGCAATGTGAGTGGATGCGTAAGATAGAACAAGGTGGTTCGGGGAATGCTCAGGCACCTCGGAATGATCAACCTCGGCAGGAATTACCCCAGCAGCAATTGCTCTCCGGACCAAACACGCAACAGCTAATGTTGCCTCCCCCTCCACCGAGGTATGACAACCATGAGAGAAGGGATGCAGTGCATCAAGTGGAAGACCAGCATCAACCGAAATAGAGGTACCCCGGAAACAAGGGGAGGAATGAGTACAGAGAGCATCATCAGAGTTACTGTGTGTTCACCATAGAAGAAACAGATAGAAAGAGCTTGCAGCACCGACACATGGAGGTGAATGCGGTAATGCCAGTAGTGACGAGGTATATGCCTTGGTTGGACCAGGAAATCACCTGGAGAATCAAAGATCATCCCAAGCTTATGCCTAGTCCTGGTTCGTATGCGCTAGTGCTGGATCCGACATTCATTGGGCCTAACATCAATGTGAGGTTCTCAAAGGTTCTGATAGATAATGGCAGTAGCATCAATATCATGTATGCGGATACAATGCGCAAGTTGGGTATCTCGGAGAACATGCTCCAGGCTACAAGGACAACTTTCCATGGAATTGTGCCAGGAATTTCTTGTGAGCCCATAGGCAAAGTCCGGGTTGACGTATTGTTCGGCACCCGGGATAACTGCCGAACTGAGAATTTGGAGTTTGAAGTGGTAAACTTAGAAAGTGCGTATCACGCGTTACTCGGTAGACCAGCACTGAACAAGTTCATGACAAGTTCCCACATAAGTTATCTGAAGATGAAGTTGCCTGGGCCCAATGGAGTGATTACCATAGCCGGAGATTTCCGACGTTCCATTGAGTGTGCGTCAGCCGGGTCTAACCTAGCCGAGTCACTCGTGATTGCGCAAGAGAAAAGAAAGATACAGGAAGTGGCGGCATTGGCTCAGTCCACACAGCAGTATATGCCGGCACTGAGTAACCCGCATGGTATTGTTTCATTCCAAGCCACAAAGGATACCAAGAAAGTGCCCGTTGATGACATGTTCCCAGAGCGCACCGTAACAATTGGTGCCGGGTTAAATGATAAATAGGAAAGCGAGCTCGTCAACTTCCTCCGTGAGAATCGGTCCACACAGGACTTGCAAGGTGTTTCGAGGGAGTTGGCCGAGCACTCTTTGAATGTGAGACCCGGAGCAAGGCTGGTGAAGCAGCCTCTCCGCCGCTTCGCCGAAGATAGGAGAAAAGTCATTGGAGATGAGATAGCTCAGTTACTAGCAGCGGGATTTATCATGGAAGTTCTTTACCCGGATTGGCTATCTAATCCGGTGCTGGTGGAGAAGAAGAAGGATGATACGAATGTGGCAGTGGTTTGGCGTATGTGTATCGATTACACAAACCTGAATAAGGCGTGTCCGAAAGATCCATTTCCACTGCCAAGGATAGATCAAGTCATAGATTCAACTGCTGGCTGTGAACTATTGTCATTCATTGATGCATATTCTGGTTTCCACCAGATACCCCTGAATCCGTATGATCAAATAAATAATGCATTTATCACCCCGTATGGGGCTTATTGCTATCGCACCATGCCATTTGGTTTACGTAATGCAGGGGCAACGTACCAGAGATGTATGTAGAAATGTTTGCACGACCAAATTGGTCAAAATGTACAGGTGTATGTGGATGATGTGGTTATGAAGACCAAGGAAAGCAAAACGCTCATTGACGATATCAGGCAGACATTCGCGAACCTAAGGAGGTTCCGAATGAAGCTTAACCCGGAAAAATGTACCTTCGGTGTCCCGACTGGAAAATTAGTCAGATTCCTCGTCTCCAGCCGAGGTATTGAAGTCAATCCAACTAAAATCCGGGCCATAGAGCGAATGGAAGTGCCGAAGTGTCTTAACGATGTCCAGAAGTTCACTGGTTGCCTGGCATCATTAAGTCGGTTTGTATGTCGGTTGGGAGAAAAGGCATTGCCTCTCTATCAACTCATGAAAAAGTCGGACAAGTTCATTTGGATGCGCAGGCCAATGAAGCCTTTATCCAATTAAAGAAAATGTTAGCCACTGCACCAGTGTTAGCCTCTCCACTATAAAAGGAGCCAATGTTGCTCTATATAGCCGCAACCAACCGAGTTGTAAGTGCAGTAATTGTGGTAGAGCGCGACGAAGAGGGTAAGTCAGTGCAAAGGCCAGTGTATTATCTGAGCGAGGTATTATCATCCTCAAAACAAAATTATCCACACTATCAGAAAGTGGCGTATGCTGTGTATATGTCGGCAAAGAAGCTAAAACATTATTTCGAGGAGCACCCCATCAAAGTAATATGCGAAGCTCCCATATCCAAGATAATGAGTAATAAGGATGCAAGTGGCAGGATTGCGAAATGGGCAATTGAGCTAGCTCCTTATGCGCCACAATATGACAGAAGAGAAGCAATCAAGTCTCAGGCTGTGGCCGACTTTTTTGTGGACTGGGCCGAGGTACAATATGAACCACATTACCAGATCCAAACTATTGGAGAATGCACTTTGACGGGTCAAAAACAAAAACCGGGTTAGGCGCCGGAGTGGTACTTACCTCGCCAAAAAATGACCAGCTGAAGTATGTGCTACACATCCATTTCGCAGCATCAAACAATGTCGCCGAATATGAGGCACTTGTACATGGGCTCAAAGTGGCAAAAGAAATTGGGATACGTCGGATCCAATGCTTTGGCGACTCGGATTTGGTAGTTCAGCAAGTGTCGGGGCTGTGGGACGCTCTAGATCCAAACATGGCATTATACATATTCCATGTGCAAAAGATATTTGGATACTTTGAGGGATGCGAATTTCGCCATGTACCCCGCGTGGAAAATGAGGCTGCCAACGTATTATCGAAGCTCGGATCAACCTGACAAGCAATTCCACCGGTTGTAGCATTAGAGCACCTCAGAAAACCATCTATCAGGCCGTCCCTAGAAACCGACTCATATTACGTCCCGGAGGATTCGGAGTCCGGAGCTGTACCCATGGACATTGACATGGGAGGTGGTACGCGAAACCCCGGGGACTGCCTCGGCAAACCCAAGGACTGCCTCGGCGAACCCAATGACTGCTTAGCAAGACCCGGGGACTGCTCAGCGTGATCCGGCTGAGGTTATGCCGGTGGATCAGATGGAAATTGATGAGGATGTGTTCCCAGCGTGAGCTGTACCAGCTTGGGCGTTGCCTATATTTCAATTCCTGAAAGATGGAACTTTACCCACTGAGGAGGTGCTATCCAGGCAAACTCAGAGGAGAGCAAAGGCATACACGATCATCAATTTTGATCTATACAAAAGGAGTGTGACCAATGTCCTCTAGCGATGTGTTGACCCGGAAGAAGGGCTTGACATCCTCCGAGATATACATCAAGGGGAATGTGGGCATCATGCCTCGTCCAGAGCCTTGGTAGCAAAAGCTTTCTAGCACAGATTCTACTGCCCTAGTGCCTTAGAACAAGCAGAGTATTTGGTAAGAAAATGCAATGGTTGTCAGAGGTATGCTACCAAGACACATATGCCAATGTAGGAGCTCAAAGCCATACCAATCACCTGGCCATTTGCCGTATGGTGTTTGGACATGGTTGGCCCGTTCAAACCAGCAAGGGGAAATATGACTCACATTTTGTTCATGGTTGATAAATTTACAAAGTGGATTGAAGTAAAGCCAATAAGAAAATGTGATGGAGCTACGTCCGTGACATTTCTCAAAGACATCATCTTGAGATACGGTTATCCTCACAGTATCATAACAGATAATGGCACAAATTTTGCTGAAGGAGCATTTGCGTGATTCTGCCGAGATAAGAAGATCCGGCTGAACGTTGCCTCGGTAGCCCACCCTGCATCGAACGGACAAGTGGAAAGATCCAACGGATTAGTATTATCCGGAATAAAACCCCGGATCATTGAGCCGCTGCAAAGATCATTGGGGTGCTGGATAGAAGAACTACCAGCGGTACTGTGGAGTTTAAGAACAACTCCGAATCGATCAACAGGATATACGCCATTTTTTCTAGCATATGGGGCAGAAGCTGTATTACCAGCCGACATAGAGCACGACTCGCCTAGAGTCACCCAATACTCAGAAGCCGAAGTGCAAGAAGCCCGGCAAAATGATGTTGATCTGCTGGAAGAAGCGAGAGAATTGGCATTGTCCAGATCCGCCATATATTAGCAAAATCTCCGACGCTATCATAGCCAGAAAGTAAACCCCCGAGTCTTCCGGGAAGGTGATCTGGTACTCCGGTTGGTACAACGTACTACTGGCATGCATAAGTTATCCCCCCCATGGGAAGGGCCATTCATTGTGAGCAAAGCATTGCACAATGATTCTTATTATCTTATCGATGCAAAACCATAGGAAAAGAACAAGGCGGACAGGTCCGGCGAGGAATCTAAGCGTCCATGGAATGTAGCTCTACTTCGTCCTTTCTACACTTAGCAGAGAAGTGTATGTATCCGAGTATCTCGTATGTCGGTATGTATGCCGGCAATGAGCCTATCAATGAAATGTGGGCACCTCGGCGATAACTGGGGACCCGCTTTGAAAATGTTTGTTGTTTGCCGTATTTATTATTTATACGTCGGCTGACGTAAGTTTTTCTACTTAAGCCGGATTAGTAGTGTGTGAGCACCAAGAACCCAACTCTTCGACTTGCTACTGTCCAACAAGATTTGGCTTCATGGCAAGCAAGAGAACAAGTTTGGAATTGCGTAGCACATGAAAAACGACTAAGGAAAGGAACTTAATCGAGCCGAAGTTTGTTTTTTGGACTAACCTTATGTTTACTTTCGATTTATTTTGCTGAATTATTTTGAGCTAATCCCGAAGTTTCAAAGTATTGTTAAGACAATTTTTGAAGCTCGGACTCGTAAGTCATAAAACCGAATCAAGGTAGACACGAGCCAAGCCAAGAAATTGGAAGAACGAGAAAGTGAAACTCGGGGACTACGCCCAAGTCAATCCAGCATAAAACTTAGTAGCAAAATATCACTTGTGTGCTTGATACAATTGCACCCGGCATACCGGGGATCTGATGAAATTTGAAGTGTTTATCAAGGAGCAACAGGAGGAGGTAATTCGGCGCCAGCAGGCACAACCCCAGCCTCGGCTTCAGAGTCATCTACGTCCTCCTTGACGTCTGAGAGTTTGTCCTCTTCGTCCTCATCTGAATCATCTTCAGCGTTTTCAGCATTTTCATTGTCGGCGGCATCCAGGAAGCTTGGTCCCTCGTTCCATTGATGAATGGGGTCGTATTGGATGAATCTATGAGCGCAAGCCTTACACCAAGCTACCCAATCCGGGTCAGTAGACCACCTCGATCCGGTGCGCATGCGCTCAAGGAGTTTGAGGTCAATCTTCTCGTACCACGTGAGCACGTAGTGAAGAATGATCTCAGCTCCGGCGCGTCCAGCTGATTCTCTCTAGAGATTGAGCTGAGTCTCGCACTCCATGAGCCTGGCAAAAAGAGTAGGGCACCCTCCAGAGTATCTTCTCCAGGCAAAAGGCATTGAAGATCCGGACTGCTACATCCAACATGTCCTTGCCGTAGTTCTTCACAATCTCGACACGAGAGGACAAGCTGACCAGCAAGTCCTCCATGTCATATGGAATTTCTACAGTGCCAGGGGCAATTGGGGTACCCCTTCTCTGGCGAAACTTGGCGATGGCGGTAGTTGCAACAGCATTGCCCTCTGGAAATTTGTCTGAAAACAAGACAGATGAAACAAGTGAGAAGGGTTGACCCAGAGAGATTCATGACAATTGAAGAGAAAAGGAACTTACGAGAAATGTGGCTGTGGATCCGGGTTAGCTCCTTGGTACATTTGTCACGCCTCTCCCGGAATTGAACAAGCTCAGCATTCGTCGACTCAAGTTTAGAGTCGGCCTCCTTCAGCAATTCTTGGTCCTTGGCAATCTGGAGGTTGAGGCGCTCACGCTCTTTAGTGAAGTCCTGGCCAGCTTTTTGAAGTTCGGATTGGTGCTGCGCTTTCAGCTTCTTCATCTCTGCCTTGAGCTTGGCTATTTCATCATCTTTGGTTCGGAGGACGGTGAGCTCATCATCTTTCTTTTTTAGTTCATCCTGATGCTGCCCTGCTTGTTTGAGAAAATGCAGCATCATATCAAGCACGGACACACTATCTTCAAGGGATGCTGAAATAGTTTGTTGACCCGGCAGGGCCAAGGTATGAATGTTCGCCGAGCCAAGGAGAAAAGGAGATAGAGAGCATAGCAAGGTTGAGCAAGAATAACTTACCCTTTATATGGTCTACGTTTTTCTTCATGAGGATATTCTCAGCCTCGACACCAGCTGCGAAATCCGAATGAGGGATCAGTTCGGCGGAAAAAGATAAAGAAAAATAGAAAATGCCAAGGAATAAACTTACCCCGTTTATCGTGTTCGGCGATAAGCACAGTATGTTTCGCACGCAGCATTTGTGAGTATCCAGAAGATGCCGAAACTCGGCGCTCCGGCGGTTGGTGGTCACCTGAAAAGAGGATAAAAAGGTAGCTTAGTCTTATGCATATTCGAAGTGTACAAGATCCGGGCCAAGTGGAACTTAACCCGGCTCTAGGTGTGTACATATTCGAAGTGTACAAGATCCGGGCCAAGTGGAACTTAACCTGGCTCTAGGTGTGTGCATATTCGAAGTGTACAAGATCTGGGCCAAGTGGAACTTAACCCGGCTCTAGGTGTGTGCATATTCGAAGTGTACAAGATCCGGGCCAAGTGGAACTTAACCCGGCTCTAGGTGTGTGCATATTCGAAGTGTACAAGATCCGGGCCAAGTGGAACTTAACCCGGCTCTAGGTGTGTGCATATTCGAAGTGTACAAGATCCGGGCCAAGTGGAACTTAACCCGGCTCTAGGTGTGTGCATACTCGAAGTTATTAAGGAGTTATGTTAGTTTTCTAAGGAGCATCCGACTGAGTAACAAGTTACTCCCCCGGAGGATCGGGGACTAATGGCTATATCAATAATGTCTACTACATGTTAAGGAAAAGACGAAGTAAGTACCTCCATCATCCGACCCACAAGGTTAATGGCCTTAGCGACAGTAATCATCTGTGCAGCATATTCAGCGAGACCGAACTTCTCCGGGAGATCGTCGTTGTGGACGAGCTCCGCCTTGTTGCAGTTATTTACAAACTCGATCAAGGTCGGAGGGTATCGCTCGCCGCTGAGCATATGAGGCGCCACTAGGCCCTTGGCATGTGCTTCCTGTCTCTCAACCTGGGCAGTGGCGGGGCTAGTGTGCAAGACAAGTTGCGCATCAGCTGGCTCAGCAGGGGCGTCCTTCAGAGGTGGAGTCTTTTTCGAAAGCATGGACACAAGTGTGCGCTGTCCACCCTCGATGGACGCTGCCCTGGTGGCGTCGGGAGCCTTTTTGCCCTTGGGCTGCTGCTGTGAGGTTGAGGTTGCCGCAGCGGATTTGCCCTTGGGAGCTTCCTTAGTGCTAGCCTTGGTGCTGCTGGTATCTTCTCGCCGAGCCTTGGAACTCTCGGACGAGGCAGAAGGGCTTGGTGCTGCTGCTGTTGCCTTTGCTGTTGCTGCTGGTGCTGGAGCTGGAGTTGGTGCTGGTGTTGGTGCTGATTTCTACTTCGGCGGAGGTGCTGAGGGAACCTTGGTGGTAGCTGGTTGCGGTGGAGCCAAAGTAGTGGTTGCCGCTGCCTCGGCAGAACCGCTTCCCCCCCCGCTCCGAGGTTGCCCTCCTCTTGACAAGGTGGGCTGGAACCCGGAGCAGCCGCTGAACCCTCTGGAATGGGGCTCAACGGGCGTGAATCGTCTCCACGAGGGGGAGAAGGGCTGTGTCGGAGCGGCGAGGCAATGCCGGATCCACTTTGTGGGACCTCCACCGCGGCCCTGCCGAATCAAATAATATATGATGAGAAACAATAACAAAAGAAGAACAAGTAAATAGCAAAGGGAGAAGAGGCTTACTCATCTGAGGTCAGGGGTCTTCGGGCTTCCGAGCCCTCCAGGCTGTGGCCTTGGTTGCGGGCTTGGTGGCAGTTTTGTCCCCGGACTTCTTACGCCTTTTAGCTGGCTGAGAAGGTCCGGAGGAGGATGCAGCGGAAACTCCCCTTCTCTTTTTCGGCGCGACTAGGACAGGCTCACCCACGGCAAGGGGGGGGGGGTCTTCATGAATCTGCCCACCGGGGTTAGCTGATGCCGGAAAAGCATAAGAAAGGGGGATAGCGTCAAATGCTTCCATCACCTCAACATCCGAATCATCTTCATCATCGGGCCAATCTCTAATGGAAGAGAGTTTACCGGTGGGTCGCTTGGTCGCATCGGCCATCGGAAGGAACATCTCCTGATCCGGTTCCACCTCGTCCGAGGTATCTCAGTCAGGCGCCCATTTAAGGGAAGGCTTGGTGCCAGCCACGATGGTTTGCTGAAGAAACATCTAAGGGAAAGAAAAGGCAACAGGATTAAAACCTACAACAAAGACCGACATATGATTCAATTCGGAAAAAGTTTGGGGCACGAGACTTACCGCAGGAGGAAGCCTATCTCGGCTATAGTGTTCAATTCCCCACATCCACTCAGCAGAGAAATCCTTCTTAGTGGTGAAGAGGGACTTGACCCGGCGAAAGATCTCGGTGTGGCTCAATTAAAATGAGGAGGTCCGGTTGGGGTCATGGCCCCAGTTCATGTGGCAAACTTTGTGCGTGCGTTTCTGGAGGGGGAGATCCGGTTACGAACAAACATGATCATGGCATCCTGATTGCGCAATCCAAGATCCTTCAACTCCTAGAACCACTTATTGACCTGGTTTGCCAGGACGGTGGGTTTATTAGGGACCTTGTCCCACAAATCCGGATTAGGAGGACCCGGAGTATAGGGGTGCATCCGGATCAGATCCTCAGTTGTGTTGTTCCGGACATAGAAGAAAGTCTGGGCCCACCCCTTGCAAGAGTCAATCCCCGTGACTCGGGGGAAGATGGACTGCTTCCGGGGAGAGATAGACGCAGCGCCGAACTGCGTGAGCTGCTTGTCCTCCGGGTCAAGCTGGATGTTCGGAATCACGTTCCGGCGGAGGCTAAAGAACCGGATCTAGAGCTCCTTCGTGGGCCAAAGTCCGGCATAGCCCTCGATAGTGGAAGCGAAAGAAGATAGAGATGTGATGGGATTAGCCAGAAGATGGTGTGGCTGAAGCTCATACGTATTGAGCCAGTCATGGAAAAAATCACTAACTGGGAGACCGAACCCGCGTTGGAAGTGGGATAGAAACACCACGTACTCACCCGGATTGGGTGAGGGGGCAAGCTCGGCGGCAGCGAGGCATGCGGTGACCCCCTCCGGGATGGCGGCGAAGCTGGTGCGCATGGAAGCAGTGTAGCGGCGGCGCAGCTGCTCAAGTGCGGTGGCGGCGGTGCTGTCGCTGGAGAGGAAGAGGAAGAAGCAGAGGCAGAGGGGCGCGGAAGTGGGGAAAGAACCCAGGGGGCGCACCCCTCCCCTGTTTAACCACTCCCTTGAGGGGGTAGTGGGATCACGTTGTGCGGGCGTGCCACACTATGTGGCCGTGTACGACCCAGATCAACCAATTAGCGGCAAGCCACACGAAGGACCACAGGGCATAGCGGATCCCATGACATGACGTTATGGTGCAGTTAACAAGGAGGCAGGCATGACGCGACATGGGCAACAGTAACTTCTGACAATAACTGCGGCGGTTACTGTTGCTGCCCCTTAAAATGAGGCACATGTGATGATTAGCCTCCACGCGGGGAAGCGTACAGGAGAAGGAAGAGTGACCCGGATGGGTATGAGGCATCCCGGCCAGCAAGTAAAAACTTGGAATGTGCCAAGGGAAAGTAAACCCGTGGAATCCGAGATAGGAGGTAACTCGGAAAAGGAACACAAAGCTCAGTGAAATTGAACCTGCCGTGGCCTTAGCGGCTAAGGCAGCTAAGACCACACCAGCTTCGGGGACTAATGTTGGGGGCATACCCCCGGGTAGGGTCACACCGGGGTATGAAGGCCAAGTTAGCCGAGGTACGGCAAGGTCAAAGCAGATGCTGGCTGAGTCACCTCAAGGCAGGCTGAATCACAGGGTAACCCGGACCAGGGGATGTCCACCTAACTGGGTCTCAGCCAACTTATATCGTAAGTCGGTGAGATGTATCTAACTTGTATGCAGGAACAGGTATGGCCAGATCAGCTAGGTATGATCCGGGTTATAGCAAGCTTACAAGAGAAGGAAGATATCTCGCTGGTCAAAGGGTGACCACTGTACGCAGAGCGTGAGCGAAGCGGACAGAGGACAGGACCACCAAGGCATGGCTGACAAAGGTGACGAGGCCAGTGTCGGATGACGCAGGCGCCGCAGAGGCTCACATAGCCTCTGCATGGATGGCGCTAGGTTAAAGTGACCCGGTCGGTTTACTATTTTGGGAGGAGGCATATTCCCTAGAATATGCCTCCACGTATGACCTAATTGGAGACCTAGCCACCCCTATATAAGGAGGGATAGGGCCTCTGTAGAAGGGGTTGATCTCTAGTTGGTTGAGTTTTACTTGGTTCCTGAGGGCTAGCTAGTGGTGAGAGTAAGAGAGTTCCTTCTTCCTCCTCTCCCCAATACAGCTCAAGGAGCACTTGTAATCTCTGGAAGTCAATCAAATATAAAGCTACTGTGTGTGGAATCACCACACTATCCCTCCCTGGATTCCCCTGGTGCATTTAGTCCCCACCTTTAGCCTATCCATGGCATCTTCCATGAGACCACCACGACACCAGGCCTGGCCGCGCGGCCAGGTGGTGTGGCCGCCCTCTTTCCCTTCTCCTTCTCGTATTCTGGCACTTGATCCCTTCCGAAAAATAGGCACTTTGGCTTTTGTCCCGTCCAATTCCGAGAATATTCATTTTCTGACTTTCCTGGAACCAAAAATAGCAGAAAACAGTACCGCAATCGTGGCACTTGTTAATAGGTTAGTCCAAGAAATCGTATGAAAAGTACTCCAAAGTTGGAACAAAACACAAGAAAGTGGATAAAACCAAGCATGGAACATCAAAAATTATAGATACATTTGCAATGTATCAGGCTTCTACATTAGCAGCCCATTAGTAGCCTAAGCCTGGTCTAATTCGGATCCAATCCTCATTAGGCTTCCAGCCCCTAAAGTGTGTGACCCTATAGGTTCATACACGTATAGTCATGACATGAGTACACTTACTCCGTCAATAGTTGGTAGCGGCCTCTAGCAAGACGTGCCAACTCCTAAACGTATATAAAGATCATTCGGACGAACCATCACAAGGTTGAGTACATGTCTTTCCCTTTGCCTCACGATATTTGGTCTAGCTCCAAGCTGACCTCTCTTTCTCGATCTTGTGATTGATCCCTTTACTAGGTTAACTCTTAACCATATGTAGCACACCATGCATTTCTAGATCCGATCACCGAGGGGCCCGAGATATCTCTCTCAATTAGAGAGGGGCAAATCCCATCTTGATTGACCGATGCCTTGCAGCATGTATCAGGACAAACCCGAAAGCTACCTTTATAACTACCCAGCTACGGAGTAGTGTTTGATAGCCCCAAAGTAGGTCGATCCACATCTCAAGTACATGTGACAATCTCAGGTCTAAGGACAAAACATACACGATGTGTAGAGAGAGCTGCAAGTATTATTGCTAGTCTCAAGTTGGGTCAGTCCAACCCCATGTTCATAACATGTGTCCACATCATTGGTTTGACATCTCTATGTCTATGACTTGTGAAACATAGTCATCAACCAATCGATGTGCTAGTCTAATATTCACGTGTGTCCTCACATGAACTCCGACTAGGGACAATTATTAGATAACCATACAAGTAAAGAGTTTCACAAACAATTCACATAATTGCCAATCAATACAAGTTGCCTGGTATATGGATATTCAAGGAACATTATAATAACTCATGGATACACATGAAATACAATCATCTCTATGATTGCCTCTAGGGCATATTTCCTTCACCCGCATACCCAGCAGTCCCCATTTTTTGGTGGTTCTTGTATGACTTGGCATGGATTATCACTTTGACACTCTCAGCTAGAAATTCTGGTGTTGTCTTTTCCTCAATCTACGGGTATAGATGATAGGGGGTTGGCTTTCAGTCCACAAACTCTATCACGAGCCTTTACTTCCATTTCTTCCAAGACTTGCAAACGATCATGAAAGCCGCCCTCTCAACATGAGGCTGGTCCTTGGTATTTCTGACAGTGAAGTACGACATGATCTCAAAAAATATTGCATCACGAGTGGTCTTTGTTAATTTCCTCCAATCCTTAAGGAGGATGTACACTCATTCTCATGCAACAATCCCACAAACCCTCGAGCACTTTTTTCTTTCGTTATCTGGCTTCAACGAAGCTCCATCTTTTGGATTGATGTGTGTCACAACATGCTTAAACTCCGATCTACTTGATTTACCATGGCCGTGACCTTTCCCTTTTTTTCATTTCTAGTCTGCGTAGTTATCGATAGTTGTGGGTTAGAGCCACTCCCATGTATAGGAAAGTCAATATAGATATGAGATGACAGAAAAATATAGTATACATGTAATAGCAAAGGGATTTCTATTTTCGTGCCCTCGGTTTGTTAGTTGTACTCAGTTTTTCCCAGCCGCTTAACTTTTCCTCACATTTCCCCTCCCTCTATTTTGAAACCCTCACAGGCGCTCGGACGGGGGATGCCGTCAGTCAAAGGCTTGACCGTTACATGCTGACCGGTGGGACCGCGTTGGGGCAGGTCTGATACGTCCAAAACGTATCTACTTTCCCGAACATGTTTGCTATTGTTTCTCCTCTAAACTTGTGTGATTTGGATGCAACTAACATGGACTGACGCTGTTTTTAGCAGAATTACCTTGGTCTCTAGTTTTTGTGCAGAAAATCAACTATGAGGAAAAATCCCGGAAAATACGCCAAAAATCCTATTTTGCCAGAAGACTCACGGAGCCAGAATATGAGACGGAGTGGGGCTAGGCCCATGCCACACCACCTGGCCGCGCGGGCTAGGCCTGGTCGCGCCAAGGGGTGGTCTGGCCGCCCTAGACACCCCCTCGGTCTCCCTCTTTGCTTATAAGTTGCCTTCTGACCTAAAAACTCTAGGGGGATTGACGTTTTTCCAAAAAGAGTTCCGCTCCACCGCCACCACCATATTCCGTGATTCGGAACCAGAAACTCCGTTCTGGCACCCTGTCGGGATGGGGAAATGGAGGAGATCATCACCATCATTCATCACCATCGCTTCTCCATCGACCATCCATGTTTCCCCCATCTATGAGTGAGTAATCCCCCACTGTAGGCTATGGGGATGGTAGGGATTGGATGAGATCGTTCATGTAATGGCATCAGAATGTTAGGGCATGGTGCCTAGTATCTTCTATTAGTGCTTTTTGACTTTGTTGCGACTTGTTATGCTTAATGCTTGTCACTAGGGCCCGAGTGCCATGATTTCTGATCTGAACATGTTATTGATTCATTATGATAGTATTGTTTATGGTCTTACCTGCAAGTTGTATACACACGTTGTTGTCCGAAACCAAAAGCTCCGAAGTGACAGAAATCAGGATAACCGGAGGGAATGGCTTTGATGTGAGGATCACATGTGTTCATAGAGTGTTAATGCTTTGCTCCGGTGCTCTATTAAAAGGAGCACCTTAATTGCCAGTAGTTCCCTTGAGGCCCCGCTGCAAACGGGCTGGCAGGACAAAAGATGTTGTGCAACTTCTCATTGCGAGCACGTATGACTATATATGGAACACATGCCTAGGATTATCTAGTACTTGGATGCTTTATCTTATTTATCTGCAATTTCCCTATGTTCTGATTGCTATATGAATTGTATTGTCTATGCAACGCCCATCCATCCCTATGCCTACCGCCCTCGAATCCTACTGTTTACTGCAATTGTTACTGCTGTCTTTACTTTACTACTGCTATTACTTTACTATTCCTACTACAAAATTGTTGCTACTGATAAACTGCTATGAGCAAGATTGTTTCCAAGTGCAGCTGAATTGACAACTCAGTTGTTAAGGCTTATAAATATTCTTTGGCTCCCCTTGTGTTGAATCAATAAATTGGGTTTCACTTCCCTCGAAAATACTGTGATACACCACCTATACTTGTGGGTCATCAAGACTATTTTCTAGCACCGTTGCTAGGGAGCATAGCTTTATTTATCAAGTTCACTTGGATTCATTATTGTTCGTTTCCATCCATCCATCATGGGTAAGTCTCGTGATGGCAAGGTTCCTATTTTACCATCCACTACAAGAAGAGGTACGGTTCTGAACACCTCTGTTGCTCTTGATTCACCATATGTTATGAGTAAGCTCGTTACACCACCACACACACGCTGCTACTACTGCCGAATCTGAAACTTCGGATACTTATGATGTTGCTTCTACTGTGCTTGATAAGAGTGGTTCATTAGGTCCTTTCCTAGATGCTACGATTGCTAGAACTATAGCTGGAAACACTGAAACTCCTAATGAAGACACTACTACACCTGTTAGTTCACCTGAATCTAGAGAAAGCTATGATATTGAAGACGGTTATGTTGAGATGACCGATGAATTTATTAAAGAATGTCAAAACATCCATGATAGGAGTGCTGCTAAGAGTCTCCTTTAGAGGCGTACTATTAGACCCAAATTGTCTCCTAATGCTAAGTTTGCTGGTTCTCCCATAAACATTAAAGATAAAGATGATGATTTCTCTCTTGATCTATCTTACATAGCTATTGTTGAGAAAAAACCTTTTTGTGGGACTAAGAATGAAAGTGCGGTAGCACATATGAGATATGACTGAGCTTTCTACCATGAGTGGCCTGTTTTCTGATGATATTAAGATGCGTACTTACTTTGTTGCTAAGATTTTCCCCTTTTCACTTAAAGGAGAAGCTAAAACTTGGTTTAATAATTTACCTCCTAGATCTATTGATAACCCTGATTGCTTGATTAGTACTTCCTGCAGAAATATTTTCCTCCTAGTGCTAGACATGCTATTTTGCAGGAACTTTTTGATTTTAAACAGGGAGAAAAAAGATATTGCCTGAATCATGGGCAAGGTTTTGTGCTTTGATTCATGCACAGGCTGGATGTCCATTACCTAAGAATGAGCTTCTTGATATATTTTATAATGGACTAACAGAAGAATCTAGGACATACCTGGATAGTTGTGCTGATTGTGTTTTCAGGAATAGGACTCCCAAGGAAGCTGAGGAATTAATGGCTAAAATAAGCAAGAACTATGAAGATTGGACTCCTCCTGAACCATCTATACCTGAAACAATTATACCTGAACCAGCAATACCAGTGCCTATACCATCATCTAAGAAGAGGGGAGTTATTGATTTAAATGATGAAGTGATAAAGGAAGCTAAGAAATGTCTTAAGGAGAATGGAATTAAAGCTGCAGATGTCAAGAATTTACCTCCTATAGAAGAATTATGTAAGCCTATCCCCCACTCATCCACTATTGAGGTACACTCTCTCCAACACTTTGATGAAGGTGATATCCCTTACTCTAAACCACCTAATCAATGCTTAGAAGAATTCGATATTTTTATTGTTAAGCAAGATAATTTTAATAAAAGGGTGCAAAATCTTCTAATGGAAAACACTAGAGCTATTGTTGAGTTAAAAGATATTGTGGAAAGAACCTCTAATGATATTAAAATGCTTGTTAAACATTTTCAAATGGTTCAAACTCAAATAGATCAACTTATTAAAGTGTAAAGACTTGCTAGTTAATGCTGCCAAAGAAAAACATGCTTATGAAATTAGAACTAGAAGTGGTGGTGCTACCCAGGATCCTCTATATCCCGAGGGGCATCCCAAAAGAATTGAGTAGGATTCTCAACAAGTTGAAAATAGTGGTACTACTCGTAAGAAAAGAAAAAAGAAACATAAAACTATTGTAGAACCCTCTGAACCTGCTAAAGATCCTAATAGTATATCTATTTCTGATGCTAAAACTAAAAGTGGTAATGAAGAAAATGATGTTCCTGATAAAGAAAAAGTTGAGGTAGAACCTGAAAAACACACTAAGAATACTAAATACACTAAAGAAGATTTTGTTGCTAAGAAACATGGTAGTGAAAGAGAGCCTTGGGTCCAAAAACCTATGCCTTTCCCTGCTAAGAAACACAAATCAAAGGAAGATGAACACTATAATAAGTTTTGTGAGTGGATGAAACCTTTATTCTTGCAAATTCCTTTGACTGATGCTATTAAATTGCCTCCTTACTCAAAGTATATGATGGATATTGTCTCGAATAAAAGGAAGATCCCTAATGAAGAAATTTCTACTTTGCTTGCTAATTATTCCTTTAATGGTAAGTTTCCAAAGAAACTTGGAGATCTAGGGATTCCAACTATTCCTTGCTCTATTAAGAATAGTTATGTTAGAACTGCTTTGTGTGATTTGGGAGCAGAAGTTAGTGTTATGCCTTTTTCTCTCTACAAGAGACTTCAATTGGAAAAACTAATACCAACTGATATATCTTTGCAAATGGCTGATAAATCTACCACTATTCCTGTTGGTATATGTGTGGATGTACCTATTCAAGTGGCTCATAATTGCTTGATATTAACTGATTTTGTTGTGCTTGAAATGCCTGAAGATGATAATATGTCTATTCTTCTTGGGAGACCTTTTCTTAATACTGTAGGAGCTGTTATTAATTGTAATCAAGGAAAGGTGACCTTCAATGTTAATGACAAGGAACATACTATCTATTTCCCCAAGAAGATTGATAGGACTTATGGTTTGAATTCAATTGAACATGTTGAGGGCATTCAAGTTGGAGAAATATATTGTCCCATACCACGAGAAAATTTTGAAACTATTATGATTGGGACCATTGCTATCAAGGTTGAGGTAACATAATCATTAGTGGAATACAAAGTTTTGTTTCATATAAAATTGTTTTGGTAACAAGACCTGATCAACCTTGTTAACAAAAGGATTTCATTGAGCAAAACAAAGTTTTCACCATGATTATCTCCGCTTACTTCTATTCTATCCATTTTAGTTTTCGCTTTCGTTTAGTTTTCTTTTCTGTTGTTAGTTGCTTGCATATTAGAGTGTCTTAGACCTTCTGTAGTTCTAGCCTTATTTTTTCATTGCATCTTTCTAGAAAATCTTTTTCTGTCAAAAAATCATTCATCTATGCCTGAAAATTGCTCGAAAATAAAGTGTCTCGAAAAATTCCAGAAAATTCATATTAAATTTTTACGAGAAAAAGGAGCAGAGGAGTGCCTGGAAGGTACCAGGGGGCCCACCAGGCAGGCACACCACCTGGTGGCACGGCCATCCTAGGGGCGCACTTGGCCATGGTGTGGGCCACCCCTAGCCCTCCACTCACTCTCTCACTTGCCACTTTCTTCTCTCTCCCGAGTAAACACCAGTTCATTGCTCGAAATCGCGTCCTTACTGTGCTTTCCCTCGATTTTTCGATCCCCTTGCTCAGCCCATCTTTGCTGTTGAAATTTGGAGCATTTGTTCTCCGGTATGTGACTCCTCCGCTTGTCCAAGTAGATTTGCATTTAGTGGTTTATATCTTGAGTATTTTGCTGCTGTAGGTGACAGGTTATGAGAGCTTGTAAGCTTGTTTGATGCTCAGAGATATAGTTTTGATGCATGTTTAGGCCTGTTACAAGTCCCTATGAGTAATGCCCTTCATTATATTCAATCTGCAATCACTTGTTTAATAGATGTTTAAATTTCAGAATATCAAATATGAACAACCATACCTTTGGAGAAATATTTGATAGGGATACACCTAGGAGGTCAAGGCCCTCAAGATTAACCTCTCAGTTTAGGCCATCATACAATGAAGATCTCATTGCACCTCGCATTGGTAATGAAGGAGATGATGGGGATACTCACCCATCTACTTTTCCTTGTTTTACTTTCTTACAAGCTGCAGGGATTCTTGATGATTTCTTGCTACTGATTCAGAGGGTTGGTTTGACCTCATACATGCAAGATGAGAGTGAGCAATACGCTATGCTCACCAAAACTTTTGTTGAGAGTTTCGTTTTTACTAACACCCCTTATTAGTCAACTGTCTCTTTCAGAATTTATAATCTGCCCTTTACCATGCCATTGGAAAGATTTTGCAGTATTATAGGTGTAGGCATGACTGGGACCGTGAAGAAGATTCAAGGGCGACCCGCTGATTTGCTGGAACTCTACCGGGGTGTGACCAATGACGATGACCGCGTAGCTCAGCACGGAAAGATAAGAAACATCCAACTCCCTGCTCTTAGATACTTTGCCTATTATCTTGCTACTAGCATTCTTGGTAGGGAGAATACGAGTAATATCTCCAATTATCATTTAGCCTTCCTTGCTGCTGTGCTTAACAATGATACTCGGTACAATCTTGGCTCTCTTATTGCTCGCCACCTAGCTGCTAGGGGGCCTATTTATGGGGGCATCATCGCTTCACGTATGGTCAATGCATTAGAGCTTTCGGTGGATCCCAATGATACTATATTTTCACCACAAAGGCTTGACCTTGCTGCCATGAAAACACATCACTTTGTGACTGCTAGTTCTGATATGGACAGTTTAGTATATAGGATGTTGTTTACTGACGGGGATGAGAGGGAGATCCCTTTGCTGCAATCTACTTTGTTTAGTGTTCATAGGAGGCCATGGTCGCGCTCCAAGGAGGAGGTGGACGAGAAGCTCCGCTTGCTGGGTTTCTACAGGCAACACCAAGAGGGTGTTCCCTCCTATGATTACTCTGCGCATTATGGTGGGGCGTCCTTGAGCTCACACTAGGACGGGGGTACCTCCTCACCGTACTACGGAGGCGCTCCATCTTAGCCAGCTTGGGATTGATACCCATTTAGGCCAAAAGCCTAAGCTTGGGGGAGGTACACCGACATCACACTCATCTCCATACCATGTTTTGTCGGTACTTTGTATATTCATGTTTCGTTCTCTTTTTAGTTTTTGTTCTTTCTTTGCTTTTGCTTTCTAAAACACAAAAAGACCAAAAATATTTCTGTTGTTTCTCTTTGTTTGCTTCTTTTTCTTTTTGCCTTGGTTTGCTTTTCCCTTTTCTACTTTGTTTAAACTTTTCGAAAAACCCAAAAAGATTTTTCTTTGCTTGTTCTTCCCTTTTTGGTTCTTGTTTTAAAAATCGAAAACACCAAAAATATTTGTTGTTCTTCTTTGGTTTTGTGAGTTTGTTGCAGGGTTCTGCAGTCCTTAGTGGAATTTGGTTTCATGTTATTATTCAAGCCACACAAGTGAAGGGCAATAATGAGGATTAATGACAACTTGAGGTGTTGTAAGAGGCTGGTAACGAACTCTATTTGTTTTCATTTTTGTACATATACTCATCATTGTGGGCATGCTTAGCCTGTTCGTGTAGGGTGTATGTTATTTATGGATGCTTAGTAGTTCTTGCTTTCATACGATTAGTTCCAGCTTTCTAATAGTTTATAGCATGTCTTATGAATGTTTGCTTGCATTACTCTATTCATAACTTGGTATGACATTGTGGTATCCTCCTCTGAATGTTTCACTTGAATTGACTTCGCACATGCTCATGCATGCATATGACTGAAATAATCAGTTAAGCCTCGATGAATTATTTTGCCTCAGGGGTCTTGAATCACTTTCATGCCATGATTAATCATGTTTTATTGCAAGCATGATTATGACAATTACTGCTCTCTTGTTTGTCGCTCCCTTACTATTGCTAGCCTTCACTTACACTGAGTATGTCTTACTCATGTTTCCAACTCCCTAAAACCAAATATTGCCAAAAAGTGTCCACCATACCTACCTATTAGCATTGTTTGCTATTCCGTGCATGTTAAGTATGCCTTGTTTTCTTCCGAATAAAATGTCTGTTTGTTCTGGGAAAGTTAGTTAGTAAAGCTCTCACGAACTTGATGGCACACTTTATTTTCTTGCACTTAATAAACCTGAACCATTGCGTCCATGTTTGTTGCATATATGCTTGCGCTTTATAAGTTGAAGTTATCAGAACCATGTATCATGGGGAACGTTTTCAACATTTCACAGGCACTTTGTACCCTGTTGATATCATGATTCTTTTGCTTATGGATCCTGGCGGTGTGAAATAAATGGGGAACTTGTAAGATCATGGAGTTTGTATATGTGTTAGAGAAACGCCCGGGGCACTAGCCTAAGCCATACCTAATCATGGTGGAAACTTGCATCATAACCATAATGAGCATTCCATGAAGCATCCTCAATAAAAACCTATGCAAATAGCAAATAAAAAGATTCCTGAGATGCTCATTGTCTGCTTGCCTTGTCATTTTGATTATGGGATAGCTCCTGTATCATGTGCAAGGGGTACCCCCTTGTCCGTTCTCTATGATACATATGTACTTACAATTACAAGAGCTTACTTGTGACTAAAGTTGAGTAGCATGAGGTCCGGTACTCGTAAGTAAGGGGCATGAGACTTTAGCTTATAACTTGTCAAGCATATCCTCTTAGTTGTGTCACTTTAATCTTAACCATGTAAAGATGCTTATGATAGGGGCAATGAGAGCTCAAAGATAATGAGTACCATACTTTCGGCATTTGGAAGCCTTTCAAACTTTTCAAAACCTTTTTCATTTCCTTGTTGAGTCACCACCTATTCTATGAGCACTTTCTTGAGAGCATATTTGTCATTCTTAGTATAATGTGCTTGTCTCAAAACTTGATTGTTTGTGTTATGATTTTGATGCTTGTATCTTTGATATCTTTACTTCTAGTCTTCACTTGAACTTTAGAGGTGCCTTGGCATTTAAAATCAAAGGCAAGCGAGATACCACTCTATCATACCTTGTTATGAGCATTGTAATGTTGCTTATGTTTATGTTTCATGCTACTTATTATTTTTGAGTTAGAATCTTTTCATAGCTTGTAATGCCTATTAAGTAAACTTAGTTGCATACTCCTTATTATGAATTGTCTAAGTAGTTGATCACATTCTGAGAATATATACATCATATGAAGCAAATGTGTTCGTGAAAGTTTCTTTTATCGCACTCAGTTTGCAACTGAATTGCTTGAGGATAAGCAATAAGCTAAGCTTGGGGGAGTTGATACGTCCAAAATGTATCTACTTTCCTGAACACTTTTGCTATTGTTTCTCCTCTAAACCTGTGTGATTTGGATGCAACTAACACGGACTGACGTTGTTTTCAGCAGAATTACCTTAGTGTCTAGTTTTTGTGCAGAAAATCAACTATCAGGAAAAATCCAGGAAAATACGCCAAAAATCATATTTTGTCAGAAGACTCAGGGAGCCAGAATACGAGACGGAGTGGGGCTGGGCCCAGGCCACACCACTTGGCCGCGCGGGCTAGGCCTGGCCGCGCTAGGGGGTGGTCTGGCCGCCCTAGACACCCACTCGGTCTCCCTCTTTGCCTATAAGTTCCCTTCTGACCTAAAAACTCAGGGGGGGTATTGACGTTTTTCTAGAAAGAGTTCCGCTCCGCCACCACCACCATCTTCCGCGATTCGGAACCAGAAACTCCGTTCTGGCACCCTGCCGGGACGGGGAATTGGAGGAGATCATCGCCATCATTCATCACCATCGCTTCTCCATCGACCATCCATGTTTCCCCCATCTATGAGTGAGTAATCCCCCGCTGTAGGCTATGGGGATGGTGGTGACTGGATGAGGTCGTTCATGTAATGGCATCAGATTGTTAGGGCATGGTTCCTAGTATCTTCTATTAGTGCTTTTTGACTTTGTTGCGACTTGTTATGCTTAATGTTTATCACTAGGGCCCGAGTGCCATGATTTCAGATCTGAACATGTTATTGATTCATTATGATAGTATTGTTTATGGTCTTACCTGCAAGTTGTATACACACGTTGTTGTCCGGAACCAAATGCCCCGATGTGACAGAAATCGGGATAACCGGAAGGAATGGCTTTGATATGAGGATCACATGTGTTCACGGAGTGTTAATGATTTGCTTTGGTGCTCTATTAAAAGGAGCACCTTAATTGCTAGTAGTTCCCTTGAGGCCCCGCTGCAAATGGGCTGGCAGGAAAAAGATGTTGTGCAAGTTCTCGTTGCGAGCACGTATGACTATATATGGAACACATGCCTAGGATTATCTAGTACTTGGATGCTTTATCTTATTTATCTGCAATTGCCCTATGTTCTGATTGCTATATGAATTGTCTTGTCCATGCAACGCCCGTCCATCCATCCCTATGCCATCGCACTCGAATCCTACTGTTTACTGCAATTGTTACTGCTGTCTTTACTTTACTACTGCTATTACTTTACTATTCCTACTACAAAATTGTTGCTACTAATAAACTGCTGTGAGCAAGATTGTTTCTAAGTGCAGCTGAATTGACAACTCAGTTTTTAAGGCTTATAAATATTCTTTGGCTCCCCTTGTGTCGAATCAATAAATTGGGTTTCACTTCCCTCAAAAATACTACGATACACCCCTATACTTGTGGGTCATCAAGACTATTTTCTGGGTCGTGCATTGAGCGTTACGTTACGTCGCCTTGACCGTTACATGCTGACGGGTGGGGACACGTTGGGACGGGTCTTGTATACGTGGTGGATGGTGGGGCCGACATCGGGACGGGTGTTGCATAGGTGGTGAAGGGTGGGGCCGCATGGAGACACATCAGACCAGCCATTCTCACTCACCCAAAGCATTCACTTCCCCCGAGCTTGGAACAACTCCCACACCGCCCTTCCGCTCCCCCGCTATCATGCCCTCTTACCTTATGTCGTCCTCAGACACCGAGTCGCCCCCTCCCGCTACCGGGGAGCCCACTCCACCTCTGGCTCCGCTCCCGCCCCCGCTAGATCTACCCCTTTCGCTAAACAGTATGCAACACCGGCTGGTGTACTAGTCCTCCCCGTCGAGCGCAGAGAAGATTGGGTGAAATCGGAGGGATCTAAGGCATGGATTCCATTTGGGTAAGCATTGTTTCCCTTTGTGGATTTATTATAGACAGAAATTGAGTGTGAATATGTTGCTCAACTAACTGCCTTGCTTTTCGAATATGATTGATCCAACACTGGCATTTCAGCTCGGGGTTAGACTGGATACTAGCATAATTCGTGGTTGTGAACAATATATCTCTGGATTTTACTTCCCAGCGGTGGTTCCAACCTCCATAACTCTCAGAGATTTGAAGGATAAAACATATTCTAAATCCCCCTAGAGCAATGGCGATTTAGTTGATTTGCAATATTTCAACATTAGCGAGAAAAAAATGGTTCCACTAAATGGCGAAGCTGATCTGGTAAGACTTTTCTCTTTGAATGTTGTTGAACGTTTTGGTCGAGTTCGTCTCCATGTGCAACCTAAAGTTGAACATATGGGAAAGAGGGTTAAAACATCATCTGGTGGTCAGGCATCATCAGGTGGTCGGCATCATGTGTCTCTAATGTCTCTGTTAATAGTGTGTGCTCTCGCGCTCTTTGTAGGTCCACATTAGTATCTTCTATTCACACTGCGAGTCTAAGCCAAATCGCTCCTGCGGCTGATGCGGAGGACGAAGCAGAGCCTGGCGAGGGAGCGCCTCCACTAGATGATGAGGATGAGTTGATGTTTCCTAAATTGGTAGATAGATTTAGTAAACAAGCACTAGAGGATCAATACACAGAGGAAATGGCCCACGGTGCCATACTTGATGACACTAATGACAAAGAGAACAAGGAGAACAATGATAGTCTTGTTTTAGCCGAGTACGATGGTGAGGACTTGCCAATAATTGAGTGGGACAGGAGCGATCCTAAGATTTTAGAAGGCACCATATTTGAAACGATGAGGGACTGCCGTAATGCCCTTACTACATATTGGATCCACACCAATAAAGATTATGATGTTATTAAGAGTGGGCCAGTAATGTTCACAGTGAAGTGCCCATACAAGAGGTGTAGGTGGAGGATGTATGCATCCACTATTCTCAGGAGAAGTTTGGTCCAGGTATTACAACCAGCTGTGTATTTTAGATCATTGTGTAGAGTTTGTTAACTGTACCTGACATTTTCATTATGTTTCAGATAAAAAGTAACCGGTTCGAACATTCTTGTCCACCTCAAGGGGGATAGCCAAAGGATAAAACAAAACTAGCAAATACTAGGTGGTTGGTAGATGCAATCATGGATTGGATGAGAGCGAACCCATCACTTGGTGCAACAGTGCTCATAAAAGAAGTTTGTCAAAAGTTTAATATTACAGTACCTTACATGAGGATGTTCTATGCAAAGGAAATGGCTCTTGATAGGATCAATGGTCCATGGAATGAAAGTTTTCAGTTGCTTTACAGCTTCAAAGCTAAAGTGGAGATGGCTAGTCTAGGTAGTGTTGTACATATGGACAAGCGTAAAGTTTAGTACAAAATAAGAGGGAAGACAAAGTAGAAGGAGTTCTTTAGAAGGGCTTTTGTTTCTTTCAAAGCTTACTGGCAAGGGTTTCTGGATGGTTGTTCTATGACCTAGGATCCAGTAAGGATCCTAAGTCCCCGTGATTAACATGCTAGTCCCTAGATCATTAGCTAGCACTCACAGTCGATGAAATATCATGTAAAACAGAAGTATTTATTACATGAATCAAATAATCCAGAGTTTAAATTATTACAACAAAAGCGAATATATACAACTTGGAGTCCCATCAATGCCATAGGCAGGTTGAGTGAAGACCCACGATCCTAGCGCACCTTTCAATGATGATCTCCAATTTCTGCACATAAAACGTGCAGCCAAACGAGTTGGGCAATACTTTGAATCTATTGGAAAATTACACCAAGGAAAGAATAAGACTAACTCTACATGCAAGGCTAGGAGTAGGCTTTGTGGTTTATTTGCATAAAGCTAATTTTCACGAAGTAAGAAGAAAAGAGGGAGAATTTTACCCTACTTTGTAAACATTGTTTAAGTAATATAGGGTCGAATGGAACGCGAGGATATTACTCACCAAGTGCCCAAACAACCTAACACTTGGATATTACTCACCAAGTTCCCAAGATCCCACCCATTGGCGATATTACACACGCCTTGGGGTTTTAGAAAACTTTAAGTTTGGAAAGACAGAGGAAGATCTTTTAGAGGCTCCATCCTTTAGATGCTCAAAGTGTTCTTTCCGTGAACTCGGCTGATCGATCAGATTGCAATACTCTCGAGAGGTTGTGCACTTTCCCCACAATCCACGATCATGTCCTTTTACAGACAAGACCATGGCGAGGCTTTCCCTTAATAGCCCCTCTACCAGCTGGATCCAACCATGCCAAGAACCTCCACATGTTGGTACCCCGGTGAGGTTTCCCACTAAGTACTAGGCCAAGACAGAGACCATATGTATTGTGGTTGCACTGGAAGCTTCTGAATTCTGAAACATGGCAGACTTCTTTGATTCCTAGGGGGCCGTCCTCCACCAAAATTCCACTCGTTGACCCGAGAACCATTCCACCCAGAGGAAAACTTAGTTTTTATTTTGAAGGGGGGTTTTGAGAAGAAAAGATTCGCTCGAGAGAGCTTTTATACTTAGAAAATTTTGAGTCTTTCGAACCCCCAACGGTATTTTATATATATAGCATAGCAAGCAATACTTAGCAAAAACAGGGATAACCTATTAGGAGGGGAAATCCTAAGTATAGAACTATCATGGCATACTACAAAATCATCGCACTTGCAAAATATTTCTAAGTAAAACTAATAAAACACTCCTACACATGCATACTACTATTTTGAAGAGCAAAACATGCATAGTATTGAAAACTAGGACAAAATATGTACAAGTGGTGTAACTTGCCTTATGTTGATAATATGGTGATGATTATATTCCTCCTTAGAGACCGCATTCTCCGAACAATCTAACGCGGGGATAAAATAATTCCAATCAACACAATTGCAACATACAATACAACAATGATGATCACAAACTTGCATGATGATTTAATAATAGTTCTTTGAATGGTATTAGATCACATGATGCATGTAGGAGATCATTTAATGCAATAGGGTATTCATTATTAAATCTTGATGACCAAATAAGAGGTTTTACTAGTTCTGTTGCAACTTCTGTCCTGATTGTCGAATTAAATTATGTTATAGGTTTTACAGGATAGAGGACAATAATATGAACCAGTAGGAATTGGATTCAACCTAAACAGAGTTGTAAATCTTTTTCTATGATTTCATTACTATTTAATAGAGTTTAAATCATTTAAATTATTTACTTACTCAAAAATTATATCTAAGACCAGATATGTATTCCCCGTGAAATTGTGAATCTCGGGACATATTATTTATATTTTTCCGATCTACAGATAATTTACTATAATTTATTTAGTCTAAAAAGGCTATTTAACCAATTAAATAAATACAACAAAACTATAGGATGAAAATTAGACCTGATCATGAAATAGTGTTCTACGGTAAATTAGCTTTCCAACGGTATATTATTTATGATTTTTGGACTTGTAGATAATTTATTACGAATTATACAAGATCTACCAATTTTCTGCAATTTTAAATCAGTTAATAAAAAGACAGAGTCGTGGGGTGTGTGACGTGGCGTGATGTGACTCGCCGATACCTCTTCGTTTAAGTGGGTTGGTGTGGATCGCTGGATCTGGATCGGACGGCCATGGATCATCGGCTTGGCGGCGGCTGGGCTTGAGCTGCGGATTCGGCTCCACATGGCTTGGCTCGGCTGGAGGTGATCTGGCCCGTCGATGCGAGATCCAAAGGCTAGGGACGAAAGCTTCCGAGTGGTCGCCGGGGTGACATCAACGACAACGGTAGACGCTCAGGTGGTGGCCACGAGCGGCGCTACGACGGTCTTTTGACGTGGGAGAACAGCAGACGATGATCGGGAGAGGACCGAGAGTGCGATGGTGGGCTCTGTGGCGTCTTCCGCTCCCAGGGGTGACGGCGGTGGGCAGATGGAGACGTCGGGTGGCGGTGGAGGTCCGGCGATACTTTGGTGAAGAATTCCGGCGGATGTGGTGCTCTTGCAAGAGGGAAACGGGGTTATGAGACGCGGTGATGCATGGGGAAAAGCTCCAGAAAGGTTAGAGGGCAAGGGGAGGGTCGGAACCGTGTCGGTGAGCTCGATCTGAAGCAGCGGTGGTGGAGGAAATCCGGCGAGATCGGAATTCGGCGGAGCGGCGGCTAGGGTTCGAGAAAAGAGAAAAAATGAGAGGGGGCGGCTGGGAAAGAATATATGGAGTGGGTGTCGTGTTCAAGGGGCAAGGGGCACACGGATTCGACGCAGATTCCATTCAAAATCGATCAGGAGGAGGAAGCGTGTGCGTGCGGGAGTTCATCCCGAGCTAGAAGACGACCGATGTGGGGCCCACACGTCAGCGACCGTGGGGAGGGAAGCGAGCTATGGCGAGTGCTTTGCTGGGTCGCTGCTGGGTTTGCGGCTGCTACGTGCTGCTCGTGCGAACAGGAAGGAGAGGGAGCAGGCTAGGTTGGCGGGCTGCTGCAACACGCGCGTGTGCGGTAGGTAGGTGGGATTGGGTTGGGCCGGCTCGGGCTAGCCAGGTTCGTTATTTTTTTTTCTTTTATTCTTTTCCATTAGCTGTTTAGTATTTATTTTCTAGTATTAGTTTGGCAACTCCAAATGGAGTGAAACTTATTTCTAAATTTTTCTAAATTCAAGTAGAACATTTTAGGCTAGTGTTTTAACAAAGTTTTTTTGTCTTATCAGTAAAGGTTTTAATAAGGTCTATCTAACTCCCTTTTGGAATAAAGTGGCACAGAGAATTTAGGGTTTTTGGTTTATTATTTCAATTTGCAAATTATGCATGATGCCATGATACAAATCAAACACAAATGCTTTGGATTTGTTCAAAACTTCCCAACCAATGTGATAGCCATTTTAACCCATTCTTTTAATGTGGTTTGGTAAAATTTCAATCAAACAACAAAAGTTTCTTTTCATTCAAATTTTTTCAACAAGATCAAACAATTAAATCAACTTATTAATTTAACATTTCAAATTAGGAAAAATTTAGGATGTTACAGGTTGCAGGCCTTATTTTGTCGTGGATGCAACAACTCTTCATGGTAGATTTAAAGGATAGCTAGTAGCTGCTACTGCAGTTCATGGCTACAATTGGATGTTCACTGTTGCTTTTGGAGTTTTGGAGATTGAGTCAGAGGAAAGTTGGACTTGATTTCTAGAGAATTTGTGCGATCTTATCGGTCATCCACCAGGACTTATTATACACACAGACGCTTGCAAAGGTTTTGAGAAAGCTGTAGAAGCAGTATTCCCCAGAGTGGAGCATAGGGAATGTATGCGACACTTAGTGCAGAATTTTACCAAAAATTCAAGGGTAAAGTTTAAACTAACAACCTATGGCCAGCTTCATACACATGTTGTTTGAGGAAGCATCTGTATCATTTGGAAATGTTGTATAAACAAAAACCTGCGGTAAAGGAGTACTTGGATGCACATCATGGAATGGTGTGATCAAGAAGCCAATTCAATGAAATTTGCAAGGTAAACTATGTAACAAGTAACCTTGCAGAGAGTTTCAATGCAAAGGTCAAGTCATTGAAAGGCCTTTTACTGTGGCAAATATTTGATAAGATTAGGCAGATGATCGTGATAAAGATTGATTTGCGTCAAAGAATCGCATCAACAGTATATGCTAGCCATCTCATCTTACCATCTTTGATTAAGGCTTTGCATGATAGGGCAAAACAATTTAAGATGAAATGCATTAGAAGAGAAATGGAGGCTAAGGTAACGTACACTGACAGTAAAGATAGGCAATGGAGGTATCCAGTGAGTTTGGTTGATAGGACATGCCATTGCAAGCAATGGCAGCTCCGTGGGAAACCCTGCATACATGCATTGTTTTTCATGGGTGTTCTAGGAAGTGAAGAGGGTGAAGTTGATCAGTACGTGTCAGAGTATTTCTCTGTTGCCAAATTTAGGGCAGAATATGCTCAGTATGTTCCAGCCTTGTTGAGAAAATACCAATGGATGGAAGTGGATCCAGTCTTCAAGCTATACCCTCCAGCTTTTACTAGACCAGCAGGTAGGCCAAGGAAGAATTGGATGAGAGCTAGTATAGAGGGTGGTGCACCACCTCGACGACATAAGTGAAAACATTGTGGGATCCTAGGGCACATTGCTAGGATTTGTAAAAATGCAGTGGACCCAGCTTATAGAATGGATGATTAGGCAGGAGAAGCAAATGCAGATGAGAATGAAGTATTTAAACAAGAGGAGAATGAAGCAATGGATACATTGCAGATTGAACCAACGGATCGAGAGGAGATTGAACCAAATGCATATGAGATTGAACCAAATGCAAGGGAGATTGAACCAATGGATCTAGAGGAGATTGAACCAAATGCAGGGGCGATTGAACCAATGGATCGAGAGGATATTTAACCAAATGCAGGGAAGATTTAACCAATGGATCGAGAGGAGTTTGAACCAATGAATCAAGAGAAGAATAAAGCAATTTATTCATTAGAAGTAGAGTTCAAAAGTAAAGGAATTACACAAGAGGATATTAAAGAAATGATGCCAATGCATTTTGAACCATATGAATCAATGGATCAAACGTGATTGAACCAATTGTACGATAGACTGAAGCACTTGATTCATTAGATGCAGAGAAAAAGAACAAAGGGAACAAACAGAAGAAACTAATGGTGGACTCCGCGAATATTCCATCTAGGATCACCCGGAGCAAGGTGGTGAACCAAGCAAAAAACACTAGGAGCAAGAAAAAAATTAAATTATTAATTTGAATTTGTATGATGAATTTTAGCTACTGTGAATGTTTGTATTGAATTCGAACTAGTGTGATTCTCCCAAGTTTGTATGTTGTATAGTCCTATAATGTATATCTTATTGCAAGTTTCTATGGTTATCCACCTAGTTTCTTAGCACCTCTCATTTTTCCCCTCGGCATGTGGTCAACACATGGGGTTTAGCTAGTTCATGGCTTAAATCATAGCAAACGTTGACCAATTGATCCAAAATTTGGCACATTTGTGTATCTTGGATTGATTTACCATATGAAATTGGAAATTTTGGATTTACTTGTAATCATTGAGATTTTATTTTTCTAGGTGATTAAATTCAAAAAAATGGTTTTAGGGTTAGTTTAATTCAAAATAGTCAAAACATAGTGTAACCTTCGCATGGAGTCTTGTTATGTTACGTACAACCTAACATGAATAATAAAGGAAAATAAAATAAAAAGAAATGGACTTATTCCCTAAACCACTTCTTAAACCTTTCTTGGAATGAGCTACTAGCTATGAAAATGCATGGCTTTCTACTCAATCAATCTTCAAAATAATCCATCCTAAAACATACTTTGTCTAAATAAGGCCAAATTTTGAACACTTGTGTATCTTTGAGTTGCAAACAATATAATATCGGCCAAGATGGATTATTTTGTTCAAATAACACATTTTCTATTTATTATGCCAAACAATATTATCTGAGTGCCCTTGTTTTCCTTAGCTCTACTCAGTTTTCTCTTCCCGCTAAAGTTTTCCTTAGTTTCACTACTGCAGAAAGGGTTATAGCCTCTAGGTTATTAGTGATAGGCACAAATATGCCTGTCACTACTAACTATTCTGTCAACACATGGATTTTAATCTCAGATGCCCGTTATGCCATACCTCGCAATCCCAGGATTACCATTTTTGCGAGACATAACGAATTTGATATTACAGTACATCATCCATTACAAACCATACATAAAGTCTTACACAAATAAGGATCTCATGATCCAGACTTAATACAACAAGCAGCGGAATAAATATGAAGCATAGCGGTGGGGTCCATCTTCAGGGGCACAGGCAATGCTGACGAAGGCAGATAGTCCTAGTTATCATAGCCGTCCTACTGGCCGTCATCTTGATAGTCTCCTTCATAGTCTGGCCATGAGAATAGCCAGGGACAAAAGCCATGAGTACTCTTTAAGTACTCGCAAACTACCACTAACAAGTAGTATAGTGATAAGTTAAAGTGCGATATCTAAGTTTAACTATAAAGTTAAGTTTGAAACCTAAGCTGAGTTCATAAGTAAAGAAAGATAAAATAAAGTTCTAGAATCACTTAAGTTGGGAAGCTGTTGTCATAAACACAACCCTGTTGTGGTCAAGTCAAGATTCATCAGTCCTTTCATAAGTTATTTTGAAAACATCTGACAACGAAAAAGTATGGCCATTCCATCTGTCCATAACCGCGGATGCGGCTATTCGAATAGTTTGACACTCTGCAGAGGTGGTACACTTTCACCACAAGATTCGATACATCTGTTAGGGATAACCCTGAATCATCATACTTAGTATGCAGATAATCAAACATAACCTTTCCTTTACACACCCTAGTATAAGCACCTCTCCTATGAGCATGGCCTCCCAACCATGACCATCTGTCATCTTGGGCACTGCATAGGTGGACAACATTGAGAGGTAGCCTCATCTCAAACCTCTCCCGCGAGGGAACTAATACTAATGCATATAAACTTCTGGCTAAGCCTTACCCAATTCAGGTAGTGTGGTTGTACGGTAAATTTGGAATGGTATCGCATCAGAATCCAACCATCAGTTTTATAAAAGGGCTATGGCTCATGCCTCAACATTTTCATCATCATAAACCATTTGTGTTTCTAAACACATGTCAAAACATCTCAATAGAATGACTCATCATTCCAAGGTTTTCATAATTCATTTTCACCAATTGTTCCCATCTAAAGTGACTCAAGTTTTGATCTACTCTAAACTACTAAGTTAAGAGTGTTCACTAAGGTGGAAAGATAATGGGTTCAATCTCATTTTCACCAGTTTTATACTCTTTATGCTACCTTCAAAACAAGTAAGGGACTTTGTGTAAGGTAAAGGAAGTAAAGCTTGAAAGTAAGACTTGGGGTAACTAGTAGTCAAAGTGGTAGGATCAAAGCATGCCTAAAGCATCTTTGCTTGGGTTATCTAGATTGCAAGGATTTGCTTGCATTGTTAATGATGGCTTGCTAAAGTAAGTTTTGCAAGGGTTATCTTGCCAATAATAGCTTGCCTTGGTTGGTGCAGTGGTTGAAGTTTTCTTCTTCTTCTTGGTAGCACTCCTCCTCCTCGTAAGCTTGGTCGGTACTATCTTCTATAAATACATACGGAGTACACAATCACCACACAATACTTAACTAGTTTACTTAGTACTCTAAAGGCACACAATTGATGATCCATTATCATCACAAGCATCACAAGTTTTATTCAATAGTTTCCTCCTTTTTATTTTAGAAAAGTAATTTCTACTCATTGAAAAATTAACTAAGATTTAATATTCACCACTTAAAATATGGGATCATGTGGACACATGTCATCACCACATATTCTAACATGTGGGAATGTAATTTAAGGGTCGGATCAAAATTACTTTGGTTTAAATTCATTATTTAATGATTTAAAGTGACTAGAAATGCCTATATAGCATTATTTTGGTACTAGTCCAAAGTCACTACATGTAAACCTTAATATTATTACATATTCAGATAGGTATGATGAAATTTGATTTTTGAGAATTGGAATCAACTCAAAAACTAACTTGGTTGATTTTATAAAAATGTTGCAAGGTGCAAATGCTTTTGTTTTATTATTTTTACTAGGAGAGATCTCTAACTCTAAATGAATTAAATCCAACGGGCTTGGATAGATCTTTTCAGTAGCTTTCCAACAAAATTGGAATCACTTCATTTGGATTTGTAAATCTCTCTGAATTGATTTTAAAACTAGGGGACGGAACTAAGTTTAAACTAAAAAGAAAAATCCTAATTCAAACTAACTGGGTCGCTGGAAGCTTGGGTCGGCCCATTGTCACTCCATGGGGGTTCAGCTGATGGGGGTCCACCATCAGCTCACTCATAACACGCCAAGCAGACGGGCAATGTGGGGACGTTGGATTAGAGTGGGATCAATGGGGGGGATCGTCGTGCGTCACGGGACTGTCATCGTGACTCTAAATAGCGCTCCCCCTAGGGTGCATAGGTGCATAGACAGAGAGCAATAGCGGCATGGCGATCGGCGGTGGCGACATGGCTCTTGGCGGCATGGCATGCAGCGGCGGTGATCGACGCGTCTCTGGCGGTGCTCTAGGGCTTTAATGCGGGCTTAGGCGGTGGTATGCGGTCGGGCGGGCCTCTGGCAAGCGGCGGTTTCGACGGCAAGCGGTGGCTGTGGTGCGTTGGACGACGAATGGGGGTGTCTGGCGTGCTCCCTGGGTCGTGACGACACGATGGGCGCGGGCTGTGGTCGAGCGGCGGCTTGTGCACGCGTGCCGGGTGTGGCGCTCTGGCGCGTGCTCGGCATGGCACGGTGGCACTGGGCGCAGTGGTTTGGCAGTGGTCCATGGCTTGGCCTGGCTCAGGGAGGGGACAGTGGGCGGCGGTGAGGCGTTGGCTAGCTGCTAAACATGGAGAGAGAGGGGGAGGTGGTCTGCTGCGACGACGACCAAGTTGGCCAGCAAGGTGGGGCTCGGCATGGCATGGCAAGGTCACTAGTGGGTAGGGGAGTGGGGTGTAATTGCATGGTTAGATCATTAGGAGACAATGGGAGCAAATGGGGGTCAAATGGGAGACATGTTTGGCCCGAACACTATTTAAAATAGTGAATTTTGTTTTGTTTGAATTCTGCCTGCCAAGTGTTTGATGAAATGGCCGCATAAACTTTACTTTTGAATTTTGGGTTCAAAATTTTTGAGTGATCTCCACTAGTACTAGGTAGTCTCTGGTTGCAAGGGTTTTGAAAATTGAACTTGTTTGAGTGGTTTTTGAAATAGTGGGATCTTCTCATATGAAATAGATTCAATTTTTAAACTGTCATTTAAAATTAGTATTTGATTGTTTTTAGCAAATCACAAGGTGGACCTTGGTACCTCATTATGTGTACTAGCAAGGGGTGTAAAGATCCACAAATATTTCTGTTAGGTTTTGAGTACTAGGAATAGCCAAAGTAGGCATGATAGTTAATTTGGCCAAAATGACCATTCACTTCAATTATTCATTTGGAGTTGTTTTTCTTTGGGAAAAGTTTGGAAATGATTTAGATGATGTTTATTTCACCTAAGAATCATTTTACAAGCAATGGATCACTTAATCATGGCAATTCAAATCAACTCCTAATTTACATGCACGCACATATGAATGCTTTCATATTTTTGATTGGAAAAGTTTTTGTTAACCCTAATTTGGATGATTTGGATCTTGATAAGTTTGGATTAAAGTTTTGGGATGTTACATATTCCTAGCGACAGGCAGGGATAAGCCTCTCACTAGTACGAAACACTACTGACAGGCGTACAAATTTGGCTGTCACTAGAATTATTATTTTTGAGTCCACGCCAATGAAAAATTATTTAGCGACAGGCGTATATAAATAACTGCCACTAGAACACTCTAAATAGTGACGGGTAAAAATTGTGCGCATCGCTGGTATTTTTGGTGTGAACCTTGCTATACACACGATGTTTTTCATCCAATTATTGTAGAACGCCTAACATACAACTATCTGTGTCAGCAACAAAGTGCAGCAGACGATATGATTGTGCGGCGTAGTGGGGATCGGACCTAGAAGCGTCGTCCACGCAGCAGTTCCCTTTTCGTGTAGGGAGGCAACCGATTAGCTGCATCCGATCCGTATTCAGTACACAAGACCCCTTCCCCGACCCAAACTCGTTCCTACTCCTCAAACTGTCGCTCTCCTCTCCTCATAGAAAAAAGAGGCGGCAGCGGCTCCCTCCCTCCAGATCTCAACCGGCGAGAGCGCTGGTTCCCTCTCCCTCCGCTTGCCGCTCTGGAGGTAGGAGGGAGGGGGAATTGTTTCTCCGCCTAGTAGTTAGGGTTAGGGTATGTCTGCCATGGGGCTTCGTTGGGGTGGTGGGAGCGGTGTTCGGGCAATAAATCTGTCTCAACTCTACTCCCACACTGGCGACGACCTTCACGGCGACGTCTCAGAGTTGATGGCAATGTGTTCTAGTCGTTCCTTCAAATCGACAGCTTGGTCTTCTTGCCATTCTTCGGATCTAGCGACATCAGTTTCTCGGTGTGTCGTTGGCGTTTGTCGTTCTCAGCGACGGCGCTGGTGGCCGAGGTGAGGTGGTTTCTCTGGAGAGAGGATGTTGGTCCGGAGGTGGTGGATATGTCGTTCTTCTCTGACTTTGTCAATGAGAGGCAGGGGATCTTGGTTTAAGAAAGCATGGGGACATCCCCCGGTCGACGTGCCACATCGACATGTGCCTCGCTGCGTGCAGCAGGCCTGTTCATTGACTCACAAAGCCTCGTTGGTGATGGTGCTTTTTGGATCTTGCAGTGTTGAAGGTTTGACGTCTATTCCAGCGTGCGTCTCGATGGCGCTGGAGTTGGGCGGCGGCCGCTAGCTTCGGTGGTTGCAGGAAAACCTAGGGATCATTTTGTATTTCTCGGTCTCTTAGGATTTTATATGCATTGTTTTTAGGATAATCATTTTATCCTAGTTTGTCTTTTAGCTTCCACATGTGTTTCTCTATGTAACTTGATTTTTGATTAATGAAATATGTGGTTGCTCTAAAAAAAAGACCCCTTCCCCAATCACCACCCCTGTCCCCAACAGCCGCCACCCATCCAACACCGCCAACCCCTCGCCAACCTTGTTGCTCGTGGCGGCGCCTTCCCCCGATGCGAGGACACCTCCCCCGGCATGATGACGCCTTCCAACACCTCCCTGCATCCCGCTGCATGTCCACCCGACGCGTGGACGCCGCTGCCCGGAGCTGCTCTGCTTCCTCCCCTACACCACCACATGTCCAAGGCTTCCGCTGCCGACGCCGCTAGGCTTCCCGCCGCCGATGCCGCCAGGCCTCCCGCCGCCAATGCGTCCCAGGTTCGTATTCCAGAGCCTCCCATTTCCCCTACGACCTATAATTTAACTGCTTGATTCGCCCTAGGCCACTGCCGACGCTGAATCGGCTAGGGCAAACAGAGGTAGTTCTCCTGATTTAATACCATAGCGTAATTAGCATTTTGATCACCATGTACGATCCTGACACATACACATGATATATTGGTGTGCGCACACTAACGTTAATCAACTAATACACCACCAAGCTGGAATCTCTATTAGTATTAAGTTTGAATCAGATGTGATGACTTTACTCGGGAGGAGCTATGGAAGCTGTGGGGGCAAGCAAAAACTTGATGGATGTACTTCTATGGAATTGGTGGACAGTAGCCAACAAAGCAAACACAGAAGAGAAGGTGTTGTGTAAAGGTGAAGTCTGTTTCAATCAAGTACAAAAACATCTCAAAGATTATCATTAGACTGTTGGTGTTGCTGTTCTTGCTTGAGTGTTATGTACTCGCATACTAAACTGTAGGCATGAAGCAAATTATCTGACCTCTGTCGGAACTTTGAGTTCAGGACTCTGTTAATTATCTGATTTTCTATTTAGATGGAATCCGGTGATTTGAGATGTATTCGTTTCCTCAACTCATCATGCTCAACTCATTTCAGCTTTACCTTTATGTAATTCACTCGTTGACATTGTTAGCTGTCATTGTAGCAGGGGAAGGATTATTGGTTTAGATGGTGCTCTGAGGATTAAATGCCCATTAGAAAGTGTTTTCTTTTTCTGCCAATATACATTATTATAATTTCTTAGTGCTTAGTTCGTTATTACAATTTTTGGTGTATTAAGGCAGTATAGTAACTTGTATAATTGTGATCACTCTACGCAGGAACTGGTGCTGACTGCTTGTTGTATAAACATACTTTTCCAGCTAAACTAGCTGGTAGTGTTTGTTTTCATGTACACTATTTCTGGATGTATGAACAAACCTGGTCACACTAGTAGAAACCAGGCTATTAGCCCTGGTTCGTAAGGACCTTTAGTCCCGGAATGCGACCCGGGACTGTAAAAGTGGGACTAAAGGTCTAAGCTTTAGTCCCGGTTCTATTACGAACCGAGACTAGAGGTCCAACCACGTGGCCCCACGAGCCGCGCTAGGCTGGAGGACATTAGTCCGGATTTGTAACACGAACCGGGACTAAAGGTTCCCTGCCGCGGCAGCGTTTTGCGCCATTTGGCTGCCGCGGAAGGAGATGGGGTTTTAGGGTTTTGTGTTTTTCTTTTCATTTTGTGTTTTGTGTTTAATTATTTTTTATTCTGTGTTTTCATTAGAAACAAGTTTTCGTATACATAAAGAACGCTACTACACAGTACTTGTACACATTGATGCAATATATAATATAATTTCTCTTACAAGCATACATGGAGTCCCAACCGGGTCAAGAGCATGTCCATTTGATTACATGGAGATCATTACATGGATGCTTTAGGGTCTATCTAGAGAGAATTCTCCGCGTGGGTCTATGACCTCGTCGACAAAAAATTCAGCAAATTCCTCTTGGATTGCTATTAGGCGGTCCTCTGGTAGGAGCTTGTCCCGCATCGCGTCTATAAACAAGGAGATCGTATGAATTAGACTCAACACAACTTTTTGTAATAAAAATAAAGGGTGAATATATTGTTTACTTACTTGAACATTTTCCAAGGGCTTCTCAGTAGTGATGCGAATGAACTCGCACACGTAGAATTCACATAGATTAGTCCCTTGTAGCTGCCTCACGCACTTTAAAAGAATAGAATTCAATCAAATAATAACTCTAGCATGATAAATGCACATAAACTAGAATTAAATAGATGCGCAGACTTAGCTCGTACTACTTACCGAGACCGATTTAAAAAATAGCTCCTCACGCCATTGACCGCGGACCTTGTTCTTGAACCGTGTTCAAACCCTACCCGACAAAGAAAATGAATGTATGAGTTAATAACTACTTGATATCCTAGAAAATGAACGAAAGAAACCGATATGGGGCGATAATGGTTGAAATTACCTCTGGAGCATATCGATAATGCCGCGGTAGTCTTCAATGTGTTTGTTTAGTGAGTCCATGATGTGAACTCTTCCCAAGTCAACTAAAATGCTTAGAAGAATCCAGTGGTACCTACGCAAGGTTTACATACGTCAGTAACTCATCATTTACACTGAACATCGAGTAAGCAAAAGTTAATGTGTACAAGAACTCACTTGCCGTCGTGGTAAGAAAATAGTATTTCATTACAGAAATGTTGGTTCGTAAGAAACCGGAGCAAGTTTTGCTCGGTCTCCAGTGGCTTATCCTTTAGCATAGCTCCATTAACTTGATGTGGGTCAATGAACCCAAATCCATTGATAGCCTTTCTTTTACATTCGAGAATCTTCATTCTGCGTCATTATATATAGCGTACAAAAGAATATAGTAAGTATACTTACCGGCAATGAATTGAAAAAGCTGAGATAGAGACTTAATTACATAAATAAAGTAATCACTTACAGACAATAGCAACTGAGGATAGATTTGTCGAGTTCCTTTAGATTGAATAACTGAAACAATTCTGTAAATTCAACAGGGACCTCGTCTTCAGCGAAGTAATGCGATTTTTGAACTTTCAGTATGAGCCAATATCGCTCTTCTTTTGATGCTTTCATGTACCATTCATGGAATCGTCGCATTTTCGTTGGCATATCCCGAAGCCTCTCAGAACTGACCAGAGGCTCCCCGTGAACAAATTTGGGTGCTACCTCAGCCTTGGGCATATCGCCGTGAAGAATGTCATGAATAGACATATTACATTGCTCGGCCAATATCTTAGCCGTTTTCGGATATATAGGTTCTACCTCATATAGTTGAGGTTTGGGTATCTGCACCTATAGCGGGGGGAGCGATTGATTTGCTTGTTTCCCCAGCTGGGGAACGTCTCTTTTGGTTCTTCGGCTACCACTCGATTGTTTTGCTTGTTTCCCCAACTGGGGGACGTCCGTTCTGATGCTTCCGCTACCACTCGATTGGTTTGCTTGTTCCCCCTGCTGGGGAACCTCTTTTGTGATGCTTCCTCTACCGCTTGATCTCTTCCGTTTCAATGTCTTCTGAAGACATCGTGTATAGTCATCTGGCGCATTTAACTGAGCTTGGGATGGTTGCGTTAGTAATTTCCTAAAGTGCTCCTTGGTTTTCGGTTTTATTTGGACCTCTGGCTCAGGTTGTTTATTTTCAAAATGAGCATCCACTTCAGCCCATATGACCGCATCGGTCTCCTCATCGGTCAGGTCGTAAGCCATCTTGGGAGGAACCGGTGGTACTCTTGGGAGGGCGACAACTATCGCTTTGGGCGTCGGTTCTCGCTCGACGGAGCGGTGCTATTCTTCCGCTTTTGGCCCTTAGTGGGTGGAGGCGGCTGCGTAGATTGAGATGGACTCGTGTTGGGGTCATGGATTGGACTTGGAGGTGGTGGACTTTTACTGGGAGGAGACGGTGCCCTTGGAGGTGGACTTTTACTGGGAGGAGACGGTGGCCTTGGAGGTGATGGATTGTTTCTCGGTGGAGAAGGTGGCCTTGGTGTCGAGCCTGGAAACTTGATGTATTATTTTTTCCAAAGAATGAAGCCACTCGTGACTTCTCCCAGTGTCGTCTCCCCTTCACCTCCAGGGATGTCAAGCTGTAGTGACTAACACATCGGTTGAACTTCATCCACACCGACACGAGCATAGCTAGCTGGAATTGGATTGCAATGGTAGGTCGCTCCCGGTGCAGAAGGTAAAGCAAAACCGACCGCCACCTTCATGGATATGTTCTTCAGTTCAACATGCAGCTCACAACTAGTCTTCTCCTTAATTGCATCCACGGGGTACACATCCATCGTTGCATCATTACCATGGCCCTCCGTGGAAGCCACGCTGCTTTTCCGTTGCGATGGGCCGACCGTACTGTCTGGTGCAGGATCTTGCTATCGGAGTCCTTTAAGTTCATTAAGCTCTTAGCGATGCTCCTACAACATGGCTTCAAACCTCGCGAACCGCTTTGTATCCTCCTCTTTTTACCGCTTTGTTTTTCTCGATCGTCTTCTGTTCGTGTCAAGGTCCTCGGGAAACCTGATAACCCATGGACAAGAAGGTCCGAACCCTCTTGTTCGTCCAGCCTTTTCAGGATTCCCGAGAGCCTTTGTCAGCTCATCGTTGTCTCTGTCGGGAACAAACTTTCCCTCTTCAACCTCTTTTATCACTTTAATAAGTTCATTCTTGGGTGAAGAAACTTCTTTGGCTGCAACAATCTCGCCTGTTTCTGGGTCATACGATGCCCCATGCCCGAGTACCCAATTTCTTGACCCCTTGGGCCAACTAGACATAGCTGGAGTGACCCCTTTAGCCTCTAGGTCAGCCTCAGCTTTATCCCACTTAGGCATGGCACTCCTGTAGCCACCTGTGCCCATATGATGGTGATATTTCTTTTTGGCTGCATTTATCTTATTTTTTTCTGACATTGCCATAGTTGGTGCCGATTTCTTGTATTCCACAAATGCGGCCCAGTTATCCTGCTGCATCTCTAGTGGGCAGTGAATGGAGGAGTTTTTTTCTATTCCTTGAATAGTTCGCCCATCTTATTAAGAGCAAAGTGCTTGACTTTCCTCGTCATTTGTTGTGTGACCTCATCAGTCTCCAAGACTGGTAGGGTGAAATGTGTCATGAGAGAATTCAACATCGCATCTCTCGCTCTGTCATCTACAAAACTAGCCCCAGCTAGATCCTTTTTTCCTGGCTTATTCCAATTTCGCGTAGTGATCGGGACGGTGTCTCTAACAATCACTCCGCATTGAGTTATAAATGCATTCACAGATTCTTTGGGCTCCAACAGTTGACCCAGCGGAGAGACTAAGTCAATGCTGAAACGGACATTAGCGTACAACTTTTGTGCTGGGCCTCTTGTCCTTGTAGAAGATTGACCGGAAGCGGAGGACTAAGAGAAGAAACATTCGTCAGTATATATATATGAATCAATTAGTGCATCTATACTAGTGATCGATCGGTAGAGGCTTTATATACCTCAGCGGAGTTTGTTATTATTATGGTGTCTTCACCATGGTCAGCACCATCGTCTCCATTATCGTCTCCACCCTAGTCTCCTCCAGACAAATTAAGATACTCGGAGCCATCATAATAAGAACCCCCAGTACCCTCATCTATCATGTTGAGAAGCTCCTCTTTATTCTGTCTACCGTCCATAGCTTAACTAATACAGAAAAAGAATATTGCATTAAGTAAAAGAATATTACAATTGCGACAACTCAAATACAGAAAAAAGAATACGTACTAATAATGAAACAATTTTGCATTAAGATAAAGTACAATAATATAAGATAAAGTACATTATTAATACATCTCGCTCATATCTCGCTCATAATATAAAGTACATTATTAATACATCTCGCTCATATCAAACTAGCGAACTTCATGCCGCGTTACGGACTCTGAGGCTCTGCCGAGAGAAGAGGAACCATCACCGGAGAATAGCTCGGGTGAGATCCGTGAACCTGCCAGATATTGGAGAACCTAGTCTCCAAAAGATACATATATCGCCGTACGTGCTCGTCCTCCTCCCTAATACGACGACATATCACCTCCTCGGGGTTCGGCTCCCTCTGCACCGCTCCTGGACCTCGTGGACGCCACCAAAGAAGCTCTGGGTCGACGATGATACCCGCATTCCTCACCAAGGTACGAGTCTTGACAGGTAGCACCTCCCAGTGCCAACCCAATGGAGCCCAGGCTCAGACATCCCCGGAACCAACGGAGTCTAGTAGGCTCGGACGAGGAGGACGCGGCATAACTAAATAATAGCAATAAACAATCATAAAACATAAACAGTAACTAAATCACTAAGTATTGCCCTAATAACACTAACCCTAAACCTAACACTAACTAAACTAAACCTAATTAACTAAGTATTCTAACTAACCCGAACTAACCCTAGATAATACTAACCTATACAATTAACCTAATACTAATACTAACCAATACTAATACTAATACTAAATACTAACCTAATACTAATACTAACTAAATACTAACCTAATACTAATACTAACTAATACTAATACTAAATACTAATACTAACTACTAAATACTAATACTAATGATAATACTAAATACTAACTAATACTAAATACTAATACCAACCTAATACTAATACTAACTACTAAATACTAATACTAACTACTAAATACTAAATACTAACCTAATACTAATACTAACTAATACTAATACTATACTAATACTAAATACTAACCTAAATACTAACTAACCTAATACTAATACTAACCTAATACTAAATACTAACCTAATACTAATACTAAATACTAACCTAACACTAACCTAATTAATACTAATTAACCAAAATTAACATAACCAAAATTGACGGGGCTGTGGCACGGCGATCACCTGAACGTAGGCGAGAAGGCAGGAGACAAGGCGGCGAGGCGGTGCCAAGATCTGTGCAGACAGGCAGTGAGATTTGAGACAGGGCAACAAGGGCTCTCTCCACCTGGCATGCACATGAGACAGACAACTTAATGGTAGCTCGGGAAGAAGGTGAAACTGGCCAAAAAGAAAAATGTTTATAGTTTTCAGAAAATTATGTATTATATATCAAATTTTTTAGAAAAAGAAGATCTATAATTGAAATCTATTATCATACTTTATTATACAACTTAAATGAAATTATCTATTGTTTAACAAGTATTATATTTAGTACAAATGTTGGAAAAATATAGTTTATTATTTAAAAACAGAAAAATACATACAATATACCAAAATATTCACAAAAAATAATATACTCATTAGAAATATAATATTTAATACTAAAACTAGTACCTAGGACTAAAACATATTTCCGCCATTTTTCCCGCTTCCCACCATGTTTTCCCGCCATTTCTCCCACTTCCCGCCATTTTCCCCGCTTCCCGCCGTGTTTTCCCGCCATTTCCCTCGCTTCCCACCATGTTCTCCCGCCATTTCTCCCGCTTCCCACCATGTTCTCCCACCATTTCCCTCTATATCTAGGCCGACCGCCATGTCCATCCACACATCCACACCTTCTCTCTCACAATAATGGACACCGCTTACTACGCCTTTCTAACGCTTGAGGAGACCGAGGCGCTGTGCGCCTCTAGCTACCCATGACCGCCGGGGTACCGGCTGCCCACCGGTTGGATGCTGAGTGCCGGAGAAGCGGATGGATCCCTATTGGGATCCTGACAACCTCGACACCTGGAATGCCTTCTTCGCAAACTGGCGGGAAAGGGAGCTTGCTAGGTACGAGGGTGACGGCCCGCCCCTAGTGAACTACAACGAGCCTGGTCGCCGCCTGTGGTGGGCGAACCGGACTATCGCCGGTGTGATGCGCTACATAGCCATGGGAGACCATCCTCACCTGAGGTACCCGCACTTTCACCAGCCGCATAGCCACAAGAATTGTAACACCCTCGAATCGGCCCTATGCAAGTTTTAGCCCTTTCCGCCAAACCTACATAGAAACGATTCAAGGACGCCCACCAGGCACTTTCGTGCGGGTGGAAAACGAAGTAATACCATTACACAACAGTCCTTGATGGGACCCACAAAACAGATATATATACAACAACGACTCAACGAGTCAAGAATACAGATATACAATACAAAGATCCAAATCACCTTGAAAACGATGGAGCGTCCGACTACGGACAAGATGCAAATGGGGATAAGAGTCCTGAAGAATAACCAATGACGTCCATAACCCTGCCCAGGCCAAGCCGGAAGGGTAACCCTGCTAACGATGACGATCTCAAACCTGATAAAACAAAAGGGGTGTTGACAAAGGGCAAAGGAAAAAGAGGAGCGTCAGTACTGAGGCCAGTACATGGGGAGGCTAGAATTCGGCGGCTCTCGCCTACATAGGTATGGTGGACTAAAGCGGCAATGCAGCGGCACTAAACAACCTATAGAGACACGAGACAACTGGCGGTTATCAGAGAGGGGTAAGAAAGACCTATTTGGATCCAACCTGAAGTTAACACCAAACAAACCCATCCTGGTATTTCCCCCTCGAGACCAAACGAGGAAGTCGGACCAAGGAACTCATATAGTTGGCAATTTTACTCATTCCGTTATAGTTGTAGAAATTACTAATCAGACATAGATAGCATGAGTCATCCTGATAGCATAAGTAGTGGGCAGTTTTAGTTAACCTTCCGTTGTAGTTGGAACATTTACTAGTCAGATATAATTATCCCGAGGAATCCCAAAACCCAGCAGTTGTTGGCACTTTTATCACATTCCGTTGGAGTTTCAATACTTCCTAGGCAGGTATAGTATGACACAGATCACCACAGATCCACTAGTTGTTGGAATTTTTATTATCTATTCCATTGTATTTGAATCTGATTACTAGTCACATATTAAGTCAAATTTATAGCACTACTTTAGTTATGCTTGTCTATGATCGAGATACTGTGCTCCAAGTCGTCCATAACCGCGGACACGGCTTTCAGAAAGTTTTACCCTGCAGGGGTGCACAAATAGCAACACACACACGATCAACCTCGGAAAAACCAAATCAAAACCCAACGAGGCATTCACGACAAAGCGATCACAGGATTCATAAAATATTTCAGGGGGCCACCCCACTAAGCTACCTGCAACGAAGTTGGCCGGCTCCGGAACGGACCCAGGGTTTGTGTCAATGGCTGTAAACGACTGGGAACCCAAAAGTGTGACTGGCTTTTCGATACCGTGAAAACATTCCACGATCCAAAACAGTACAGGTGCTCCATGCACAATCTTAAATAAAGCAGTAAAGCATGGCATAAGTACAGGATAGTAAGAAAACCCCAAACTACTTTGTGGCCCCAAGAAATAAGAAATGAATCAAGCTCTGGCTAAGGGGAATTCATAGAGTCTCCCGTATGTGGATAGTGCGAATAGTCAAGGAACAGGTATCAAGTACTCGGGGTCCTACGGGACACAAGTGAGCGTGGAAGAACCAAATAACATCTATTGCCCACCGATGCCTCTGCATTAGTTATATCTAGCATTTTAGTAGTTGTATTTAAAGTCATGATCCTCTCCACCAGTAAGCATCTCCATCATAAACATCTGCCAGCATACCAACAACTGTGGTACTCGACAACACGAGATCGCACCTGAGCAAGCAACTACGACTCGCAAGGCCAGCTATCTACCAAACAACAGGTATTAGGAGGTGTCCATGGCAATATAGAGGCTGCATGGGATATCACTGGTGCACGGAAACTAAAGCATCGCGAGACGGATAGCAATAGATCAACAGGAGGAAATAAAGACTATAAATGCAAAATAGGTAGAAGGGGGAGAGATGCTCGCCTGGGAAACACTGCCGACGGATCATATCCAGAGAACTTGTCGATACTCGCATCAACTCATCGGCCTAATACGCGAAGAAGCAAACACTAAAAGAAACACCGGATGCAATATTTAATACTACGGCAGAAGATCCGGCATGCTTATGATATGATGCATGGCATGGCACAGATGCGGTGCAATTAGGCAATATTAAGCGGAACCAGGGTCCCGGCAATTAATAGACGGTTCAAGTTACATAGAGACCCCGCAAATTAAATGTTGTTTTAACAGGGCGAAACATGGCTTTGGTTTGCTACACCAATTTAAATGGAGTCCGGAATAAGACTAGAATAGCCAGCATATAGACTCCATATTTAATTATGAGGTGAATCGGCATAATGCCCCCATAACCACAAATGTGTATGCAAGCATGAACAATTTAATATGCGACAGTTGATAATGTCATATTATAAAAATAGGGGCTTAGGGTTACACATCTGGGTTCGGAAGATCTTGGGTTCCAAGGGTTCAGGTCTAGGTCTCAAGGTCCAGGGTTCGACGGGGAACGGGATCGAGATCGTTCTCGGACAACGGAAGGAGAGCTTGGCGTTCCAGGAAGAAGGACTTGGTTTGGCGTCAGGGCGCATCGGATTCGCCCTGGTCGGTGTCAATCTTCTCGTCGTGAAGATCTTGTCGGGTCCTCGTATCGAGTCGGTCTTGGTGTCTGGGTCGAAGATCATGGTGTCCTGGGATGAAGAACTTGGCGTTCCGTGTCGGCGACCTTGGCATCCGGGTTCTCGGGCATCGCATCCGGGAAGAAGTACTTGTCGCATTTGTGTTGATGATTACAGGAAGGAGACTTGTCGTCCAGGGACTTGGCGTCCGATGGATCGTCTTCGGGGTTCGAACTCCGGGATCGGTCTTCGGAGCGGACAATCTTCAGATCCAGGGAGAAGCACTTGGTGTTCCAGGGGTCCGGGTTCCGAAGATCTTGGCATGTTTGCACGTTCGATACGATTCTTCGGCTTTGCTTCAACCTTCGGTCTCGGTCACTCGCGTGGTACCGTAGATCTTGCCTTCTCGGTACATCTTTCCGTGTAGATCTTGGCGCACTGATCAACCTCACTCTATTGGCGGCCACGAAGAACTTGTCGAGAGGGACCTGTGGAACATGCGGTCTTGGTATTGGAATTTAGCATCAGGTAAACAGAGGCGCATGGTTCACCGGTTGGCAGCTCGTTGGTTCTCTGAAAAGGCCCCAACACGCCACCAGAGGTCATGGCAGGGACGGTGACACGTTGCGAGCGCTAGACGGCGGGGCTCCAAGGTCGCGACTGAGCGCAGGAAGAAGGGATGGCGCAGGCAACGCAGCTCGGGGCGGCGAGGGCGCGTGGGGCCCGCTGGCGGAGCGGCGAGGGACTCGCGCAGAGGGAGGTCGCGGACGGATGGCTCGGGGCGGCAGGGCGCGTGGTGGCAGAGGCGGTTCGACGGCCTGCGAGGCAGGAGGGAGACGCGGCCGGCGGTGAAGAGCTCGCAGAGGAAGGCGGGGAGGCGGCTCGCTGGAGGGGAAGGGCGGCTCGGCGGGCACGCGGTGGCGATGGAGGCCGTCATGGCTGGAGGCGGACGGGAGGATCCTCGTCTGGAACACGCGGGGCGGAGGGGATCCGAGGAGGCGGGGCGGCGAGGTGGAGGGAGTGGTGAGGCTGGGGTAGATAGGATAGGATAGGATTAGTTTTTAGGGTTTGGAGGTGGCCGGCCGGGCTTTCGGGCCTCACGGGCTGCCTCCTAAAAATAATCTAACTTTTTATTTATTTTATAAAAGTGTTTTGTAAACCGTTTTTAGACAAAACAAAAATACCCGGAGAAGCCCGGTTTTAAAATTTGAAAATAAGACGGGGATATTTAGAAAACAAAAGTAGGCTTTTCGAAAATAGTTTTAGACAAACACATGCATGATGATGACGATGCTCAAATGCAATGTGGCATCATGACATGAGCATGCGGTCATGATGATGCAATGCACAAAAACACAGCGATTTTCTAGTAGTGGTTTTTGCGGGATGCCACAATACGACACCACTAACAATGGATCTCGCCCTCGAGACCGCCTTATGGTACCGGGAAGAAGGTCGGAGGTCTGAATCTTCTCGCTTCATGTAGATCCCTGCGACACCACTAACAAGAGGTCGTTGTCCATGATCGTCGAGAGAACACTCCGGGAAACAAAGGGCAAAGGTAAAGGTATCAACAAATAATGCCACCTCTAGCTTCCGGGGACGGAGTAAAATTGTTCGATCCACCGATTCAATGTACAAGAGCGAATGATAAGAGTAGTCGTATGGTGATCAGTCCATCGCGCACCCAAACGATTACTCTGCACATGAATAGGAGAATTATGCAACCAACTCTCGGAATTAGACTGAAGATCTCGACAAGCGAGGTTCGGAAACAAGGAGGGATGCAGACTCTGCATCAGATCTGGCTTAGAGGATGTCGTCATGCCAGAAAACACCAGAAGACACAAGAAGAAACAAAGAGAATTCTAACAGATGAAGGATTCCTCAGATAGCATGAAGACCAGATGTAGCAACACCGTTACCCAAAAGAGGAAGCGAAACCCTGAAGGTACGACGGAACCCAACCACGAGAATTCCTGGACTCGAAGAAAGGGAAGAGAGCAGATTCAAAACACGCAGAGGTAAGAGGAGAATAGCAGAGGGGTAAGGAGTAAAATCAGACCTAATCAGATCTATCCAACCGATTTTGAAAATAGTTTTGACACTCTACTTCGGCCGTTAGCTAGGTTATCTTACAGGCTGGACCAGTGGGGTATCGCAACTGCTGAGCTCTGATACCACTCTGTAACACCCTCGAATCGGCCCTATGCAAGTTTTAGCCCTTTCTGCCAAATCCGCATAGAAACGATTCAAGGACGCCCACCAGGCACTTTCGTGCAGGTGGAAAACAAAGTAATACCATTACACAATAGTCCTCGATGGGACCCATAGAACAGATATATATATACAACAACGACTCAACGAGTCAAGAATACAGATATACAATACAAAGATCCAAATCACCATGAAAACGATAGAGCGTCCGACTATGGACAAGATGCAAATGGGGCTAAGAGCCCTGAAGAATAACCAATGGCGTCCATAACCCTGCCCAAGCCAAGCCGAAAGGGTAACCCTGCTAACGACGTCAATCTCAAACCTGCTAAAACAAAAGGGGTGCCAACAAAGGGCAAAGGAAAAAGAGGAGCGTCAGTACTAAGGCCAGTACACGGCGAGGCTAGAATTCGGCGGCTCTCGCCTACATAGGTATGGTGGACTGAAGCGGCAGCGCAGCAGCACTAAACAACCTATAGAGACTCGAGACAACTGGCGGTTATCAGAGACGGGTAAGAAATACCTATTCAGATCCAACCTGAAGCTAACACCAAACAAACCCATCCTGGTATTTCCCCCTCGAGACCAAACGAGGAAGTCGGACCAAGGAACTCACACAGTTGGCAATTTTACTCATTCCGATATAGTTGCAGCAATTACTAATCAGATATAGATAGCATGAGTCATCTTGATAGCATAAGTAGTGGGCAGTTTTAGTTAACCTTCCGTTGTAGTTGGAACATTTACTAGTCAGATATAATTGTCCTAAGGAATCCCAAAACCCAGAAGTTGTTGGCACTTTTATCACATTTTGTTGGAGTTGCAATACTTACTAGGCAGGTATAGTATGACATAGATCCACCAGTTGTTGGCATTTTTATTATCCATTCCATTGTATTTGAATCTGATTACTAGTCACATATTAAGTCAAATTTATAGCACTACTTTAGTTATGCTTGTCTATGATCGAGATACTGTGCTCCAAGTCGTCCATAACCACGGACACGGCTTTCAGAAAGTTTTACCCTGCAGGGGTGCACAAATAGCAACACACACATGATCAACCTCGGAAAAACCAAATCAAAACCCAACGAGGCATTCACGACAAAGCGATCATAGGATTCATAAAATATTTCAGGGGGCCACCCCACTAAGCTACCCGCAATGAATTTGGCCGGCTCCGGAACGGACCAAGGTTTTGTGTCAATGGTTGTAAACGACTGGGAACCCGAAAGTTTGACTGGGCTTGTCGATACCGCGAAAACATTCCATGATCCAAAACAGTACAGGTGCTCCACGCATAATCTGAAATAAAGCAGTAAAGCATGGCATAAGTACAGGATAGTAAGAAAACCCCAAACTACTTTGTGGCCCCAAGAAATAAGAAATGAATCAAGCTCTGGCTAAGGGGGATTCATAGAGTCTTCCGTATGTGGATAGTGCGAATAGTCAAGGAACAGGTATCAAGTACTCGGGGTCCTACGGGACACAAGTGAGTGTGGAAGAACCAAATAACATCTATTGCCCACCGATGCCTCTGCATTATTTATATCTAGCATTTTAATAGTTGTATTTAAAGTCATGATCCTCTCCACCAGTAAGCATCTCCACCATAAACATCTGCCAGCATACCAACAACTGTGGTACTCGACAACACGAGATCGCACCTGAGCAAGCAACTACGACACGCAAGGCCAGCTATCTACCAAACAACAGGTATTAGGAGGTGTCCATGGCAATATAGAGGCTGCACGGGATATCACTGGTGCACGGAAAACTAAAGCATCGCGACACGGATAGCAATAGATCAACAGGAGGAAATAAAGACTATAAATGCAAAATAGGTAGAAGGGGGAGAGATGCTCGCCTGGGAAACACTGCCGACGGATCATATCCGGAGAACTTATCAATACTCGCATCAACTCATCGGCCTAATCCACGAAGAAGCAAACACTAGAAGAAACACCAGATGCAATATTTAATACTATGGCAGAAGATCTGGCATGCTTATGATATGATGCATGGCATGGCACAGATGCGGTGCAATTAGGCAATATTAAGCGGAACCGGGGTCCCGACAATTAATAGACGGTTCAAGTTACTTAGAGACCCCGCAAATTAAATGTTGTTTTAACAGGGCGAAACATGGCATCGGTTCGCTACACCAATTTAAATGGAGTCCAGAATAAGACTAGAATAGCCCGCATATAGACTCCATATTTAATTATGAGGTAAATCGGCATAATGCCCCCATACCCACAAATGTTTATGCAAGCATGAACAATTTAATATGTGACAGTTGATAATGTCATATTATAAAAATAGGGGCTTAGGGTCACACATCTGGGTTCGGAAGATCTTGGGTTCCGAGGGTTCGGGTCTAGGTCTCAGGGTCCAGGGTTCGACGGGGAACGGGATCGGGATCGTTCTCGGACAACAGAAGGAGAGCTTGGTGTTCCGGGAAGAAGGACTTGGTTTGGCGTCGGGGCGCATCGGATTCGCCCTGGTTGGTATCGATCTTGTCGTCGTGAAGATCTTGTCGGGTCCTCGTATCGAGTCGGTCTTGGCGTCTGGGTCGAAGATCATGGTGTCCCGGGATGAAGAACTTGGCGTTCCGTGTCGGCAACCTTGGCGTCCGGGTTCTCGGGCATCGCATCCGGGAAGAAGTACTTGTCGCATCTGTGTTGATGATTACGGGAAGGAGACTTGTCGTCCAGGGTCTTGGCGTCCGATGGATCGTCTTCAGGGTTCGGACTCCGGGATCGGTCTTCGGAGCGGACAATCTTCAGATCCAGGGAGAAGCACTTGGTGTTCCAGGGGTCTGGCTTCCGAAGATCTTGGCAAGTTTGCGCGTTCGATACGATTCTTTGGCTTCACTTCAACCTTCGGTCTCGGTCACTCGCGTGGTACCATAGATCTTGCCTTCTCGGTACATCTTTCCGTGTAGATCTTGGCGCACTGATCAACCTCACTCTATTGGCGGCCACGAAGAACTTCTCGAGAGGGACCTATGGAACATGCGGTCTTGGCATTGGAATTTAGCATCAGGTAAACAGAGGCGCATGGTTCACCGGTTGGCAGCTCGTTGGTTCTCTGAAAAGGCCCCAACACGCCACCAGAAGTCATGGCAGGGATGGTGACGCGTTGCAGGCGCTGGACGGTGGGGCTCCGAGGTCGCGGACGAGCGCGGGAAGAAGGGACGGCGCAGGCAACGCAGCTCGGGGCGGCGAGGGCGCATGAGGGCTACTGGTGGAGCAGCGAGGGACTCATGCAGAGGGAGGTCGCGGACGGATGGCTCAGGGCGGCAGGGCGCATGGTGGCAGAGGCGGTTCGACGGCCTGCAAGGAAGGAGGGAGACGCGGCCGGCGGTGAAGAGCTCATGAAGGAAGGCGGGGAGGCGGCTCGCCAGAGGGGAAGGGCGGCTCGGCGGGCACGCGGTGGCGATGGAGGCCATCGTGGCTGGAGGCAGACGGGAGGATCCTCGCCTGGAACGCGCGGGGCGGAGGGTATCCGAGGAGGCGGGGCGACGAGCGGTCGGGGAGAGATGCTGCCGTTGGCGGCGGCGCTCGAGGGGAAGGCGAGCGAGGCGAGGGCATACTGGCGGCGGTGGTAGGTGGCGATGGAGGAGGAAGGAGAGTGCGGGGGAGGGACGCGGGGCCGGTTGGTCGCTGGGTGGTGGGCCGCAAGAGGAGAGAGAGGAGGATCGAGCAGAGGAAGCGGGGGTCGCGTGCGAGGAGGGGATCATGGGTGGGCCAGGTTGTGGGGGTAGGTGGCACGGGGCCTGGGTATCAGATCCCAGGGGAAAGTGGTCGGGCGGGTGGCGTGCGGGAGCGGGCGGCATGCGCGCAATAGGCACGAGGAGGTGGGGCCTGGTGTAGGTCGGTGAGTGGAGAGAGAGGGAGGAGGTGGCGTGCGGGTGGGATAGATCACGACTGTGGGGGGCGAGCGACGCGGGGCTTCGGTGAGAGCGGAAGGTGTGTGTCTGCGTGTGGCTAGGGTGGGGTCCGAGGACCAGGTGGCTGTAGGTGGGAGTAGGTGCATGTGGTGGGGATGGCGATAGGGCCAGGTGGGGGTGGTGGGGGTGACGCGGAGTGGGCGGGAAAAATCGGCAGGTGGCGGCGGGGTGGAGGGAGTGGTGAGGCTAGGGTAGATAGGATAGGATAGGATTAGTTTTTAGGGTTTGGAGGTGGCCGACCGGGCTTTCGGGCCTGGCGGGCTGCCTCTTTTGTAAACCGTTTTTAGACAAAACAAAAATATCCGGAGAAGCCCGGTTTTAAAATTTGAAAAGAAGACGGGGATATTTAGAAAACAAAAGTAGGCTTTTCAAAAATAGTTTTAGACAAACACATGCATGATGATGATGACGATGCTCAAATGCAATGTGGCATGATGACATGAGCATGTGGTCATGATGATGCAATGCACAAAAACACAGCGATTTTCTAGTAGTGGTTTTTGCGGGGCGCCACAAGAATGGTGGTGGTGGTGAAGGCCTAGGGCGTACTGGGGTCGTCATCCAGGAGCCCACTCCCCCGCATGTCGTGAATCTGAGGCTGGAGTGGCAGGTGCCCCCTCCCCCGTTCCACCGTGCACAAGCTAGGGAAGGGCTGAGGATCCAGCCACGTGCTACGAGCGACGATGATGACGATGACAATTCCGAAGACGACCCTGAAGTTGTGTACTACAAGGCTAGATATGATTATGACTAATTTTTACGTTTTAATATTAATAAATGTCTGGTCAGAGCAAGTTGCAATACTACCTATTGAGATCGAGATAGTTCATATCCATATACATATAAGCAGATCATTAAAAATAAAGGTTTAATAATATTGTACATCACCAACATCCACACATCTCTATTATTAGGGTTTTCTTCTAATCCATAACCATGGAGCATCTTCCTTAATTAACGGGATGCTTGGGTCATCCTTCACAGTGAAGGGTGGAATTTCATAAAACTTATCATAATCTTCTGACATGTCTGTCTTATCCTCCACCCCCATGATGTTTCTTTTTCCTGAAAGAACTTTGTGGCCCTTTGGCTCATCGTATGCTGTATTCTTTTGCTTATCTTTCCTTTTTCTCGGTTTGGTAGACATGTCCTTCACATAAAAAACCTGAGCCACATCATTGGCTAGGACAAATGGTTCGTTTCTATACGCAAGGTTGTTGAGATCCACTGTTGTCATTCCGTATTTCTTGTCTACCTCAACCCCACCTCCTGTCAGCTTGACCCATTTGCACCGAAACAAAGGGACCTTAAAAAAGGTCCATAGTCATATCCCATATCTCCTCTATGTAACCATAATATGTATCCTTTTGCCCATTCTCGTCTGTTGCATCAAATCGGACACCACCGTTTTGATTGGTGCTCTTTTTATCTTGGGCGATCGTGTAAAATGTATTCCCATTTATCTCGTACCCTTGGAAAGTCAATATAGTCAAAGATGGTGACCTGGCCAACAAGTACAACTGTTCTCCAACATTTATGTCATTCATGAGATGTGTCTGCAACCAACCGCCAAAATTCCTCATGTGTTTATCTCTAATCCGGGAGCTAGGCTTCCCCGGGTTGTTAGAGTGTACAATATTCTTGTGTTCCTCGATATACGGAGCCACCAAGGTGGAACTTTACAGAACTGTGTAGTGTACTTTAGTGAGATAATGTCCGTCCATACATATCCTTGCTTTCTTTCCTAGCGTGCCTTTTCCACTAAGTCTACCCTCATGCCGTGATTCTGGAACACCGATGGGCTTAAGGTTAGGAATAAAGTCAGCATAAAACTCAATGACCTCCTCTGTTCCATATCCCTTTGAGATGCTTCCTTCTGGCCTAGCACGGTTATGAACATATTTCTTTAACACTCTCATGAACCTCTCAAAGGGGAACATATTGTGTAGAAATACAGGACCGAGAATGTTAATCTCTTCGACTAGGTGAACTAGGAGGTGTGTCATAATATTGACGAAGGATGGTAGGAACACCAACTCGAAGCTGACAAGACATTGGACCACATCTTTCTGTAACCTTGGTAGACTATCTAGACTGATTACCTTTTGAGAAATTGCATCGAAAAACACACATAGCTTCACAATGGGTACTCGAACATTTTCCGACAGGAGTCCTCTCAATGCAATCGGAAGTAGCTAGGTCATAAGCACGTGGCAGTCATGAGACTTTAGGTTTTGAAATTTTTTCTCTACCATATTTATTATTCCCTTTATGTTCGACGAGAAAACAGACGGGACCTTGATACTGTAAAGGACTTCAAAAAAGATTTCCTTCTCTTCTTTGGTAAGAGTGTAGCTAGCAGTACCTTCAAACAGCTCTGGATGCATGCCGTCTCGGTCTTTCATACATTGTTGGTCCTGCCGTGCTTTAGGTGTATATTTGCTCTTCCCATACACGCCCAAGAAGCCTAGCAGCGTCACGCAAAGATTCTTCGTCAGGTGCATCACGTCAATTGCAGAGCGGACCTCTAGGACTTTCCAATAGGGTAGCTCCTAAAATATAGATTTCCTTTTCCACATGGGTGCATGTCTGACATCATCCTTCGGAACAGATTGTCTACCAAGACCCTTTCCAAATATTACTTTTAAATCCTTCACCATATCAAATACATCATCACTAGTACGGCAGATAGGCTTACACCGTTTGTCTGCCTCACCATTGAAATGCTTACCTTTCTTTCTTAGGGTGTGCGTGGGCGGAAGAAAACGACGATTCCCCAGGTACACATTCTACTTACATTTATCCAAATATATACTTTCAGTCTCGTTTAAACAGTGTGTGCATGCATTGTATTCCTTGTTTGTCTGTCCTAAAATGTTACTAAGAGCAGGCTAATCATTAATAGTTATGAACAACAACGCTCGTAGGCCAAATTCCTCCTGCTTGTTCTCATCCCACACATGTACATCTTGTCCGTGCCACAACTGTAAGAGTTCTTCAACTAATGGCCTTAGGTACACATCAATGTCGTTGCCGGGTTGCTTCGGGCCTTGGATGAGCACTGGCATCATAATGAACTTCCGCTTCATGCACAACCAAGGAGGAAGGTTATAGATACACAGAGTCACAGGCCAGGTGCTATGATTGCAGCTCTGCTCCCCAAAAGGTTTCATGCCATCTGTACTTAGACCAAACCATAAGTTCCTCGCATCACCTGCAAAGTCCGGAAAATCTCTCTCGATTTTTCTCCACTGCGACCCATCAGCGGGGTGTCTCAACATCTCGTCTTTCTTACAGTCTTCCATGTGCCATCGCAACAACTTGGCATGCTCTTTGTTCCTGAACAAACGTTTCAACCGTCGTATTATAGGAGCATACCACATCACCTTGGTAGAAACCCTCTTCATGCGGCGCTCGCCCTCAACATCACCAGGGTCATCTCATCTTATCTTATACCGCAATGCAGTGCATACTAGGCATGAATCCAAATTCTCGTACTCCTCGCCGCGGTAGAGGATGCAGTCATTAATGCATGCATGTATCTTCTGCACCTCTAATCCTAGAGGGCAGACAACCTTCTTTGCTTCGTAGGTACTAGCGGGCAGTTCGTTATCCTTTGGAAGCAACTTCTTCATTATTTTTAGCAACTTTTCAAATCCTTTGTCAGTCACACTGTTCTCTGCCTTCCATTGCAGCAATTCCAGTGTGCTACCTAGTTTTTTGTGCCCATCTTCACAATTTTGGTACAACAATTTGTTGTGATCCTCTAACATCTTCTTGAACTTCAACCTCTCCCTTTCAGTTACACATTCTTCCTAGGCATCAGCAATGGTCCGACTAAGATCATCATCAGGCCGATCTGATGCCCGTTCTTCATCTTTTTCTTCATCAATGTCTTCCATTGTAGTACCATCGTATTCAGGGGACATAGTAGGGTAGTCGTTATCATTCTCTTCTTCTTCGTTGTCTTCCATTATAACCCCTCTTTCTCCGTGCTTGGTCCAACAATTATAGCCGGTCATGAAACCAGACCGAAACAGGTGGTTGTGAAGGACTCTTGAGGAAGAGTATTCCTAATGATTCCGACATACACCACATGGACAAGACATAAAACCATTCTGCTTGTTTGCCTCAGCCACAAGGAGAAAAGAATGCATGCCTTTAATGAACTCGCTAGAGAGTCGGTCAGCGTACATCCATTGCCAGCTCATCTGCATTATATAATTAATTAAGTACATCAAACATAATCATAATTAATTAGTACTAATCTAAAAACAAAATTAAAGACAGCAACCGGGACTAAAGATATGATGAACCTTTAGTCCCGGTTGGAGGCACCAACCGGGACTAAATGTGGATGTGGAGACAACATGTCGACACTATGTCCTTAGTGGGCAGCACTAAGCCAGTAAATTAAATGACGACACTATTTTGGGTGGGTGGCAGCACTATGCCAGGGGTGAGTGTGTCGACATTATGTCATTAGTGCCCGACACTATGTTGTGCTGCTTAATCTATAAATAGGTATGCATTCTTGTGAAGAACTGCAAGATGGTGTGCAAGACCAGGGACACCACTACGACAGAGCTTCTCAAAGATGTCTTAGGACCTCGTCCTCAGACATCTTCGAGGAGCACGCTGTAGAGGCACTCTCTAATATGTGAAATTAGTTAGCTCCACCAGCATACTAATCTAGCTAGAGAAGATATAAACTGAAAGATGGTGTGTGAGAGCAGGGACACCACTACGGCAGAGCTTCTTGAAGATGTCTTAGGATCCCGTCCTCAGACATCTTCGAGGAGCTCGCCATAGAGGCACTCCCTAATATGTGAATTGTTTTAGTTACCTGGCGTATACACCACTACGGCGGAGCTTCTCTCGAAGATGTCTTAGGATCCTATCCTCAGACATCTTCGAGGATCTCGCCATAGAGGAGCTTCTCGAAGATGTACTGTGATGTCTTCTTATCAAGCTTTTATGAATTAACCCTATCTTTGTTACAATTTTTTCAGTTTGTTGAACGCAGGTAGACGAAGAAGGATATTCTGCCCAGCTAGTTAGAATGATGAACTCACGCATGTGTGTGCTTCTAAAATCAAATTTCGAGACTATGTGCCAAAACAAGATATATATAGATAGAATCCACATATGGTGATATTTACCTTAGAGTTCCTTACATTAATACAAGATAGATAGAATCTAAACATCGATCTCATGTTATCATTGCAAAAATTACTACCAAACTAAATCCACAAATCCATCTACAAGATAGAGCATGAAATGAGCTAATATAGCAATGAGAGTTCAAAGGATGAAGTTTCTCACCTTTTAGAACCTTTGGATAGATGGGGCACCACAAAATATAGACAAATCTTGAAAGAAAATTGGGCATGAACTCGAGCTTGAAGCAACAAAAAGAGAGAGGAGCCACCATCTTGAAATGGTGGCTCAGGCAGGTGGGGAAAGAAGATATAGCTAGACCTTTAGTCCCGGTTCATGTCTAGAACCAGGACTAAAGGGTCTGGCGCCCGACCTAGCCTGCCTGAAACACTTTAGTCCCGGTTTGTTACATGACCCGGAACTAAAGGTCCCGTTCGAACCGGGGCTAGTGCATGCCACCCCCTAGGGCCAGATCTAGCCGTTGGGGTCGGGGCATTAGTCTCGGTTTGTAGCAAAACCGGGGCTAATACCCCTGGACCAAAGGTCCATTTTCTACTAGTGTTATTTTTTTGTGTGTAAAAAGCTGCTATTATTCGAACATAGATTTTTCTAAAAGTTTCAATATAGTTTTCTCTAATCTAGACAAGAATAAGGACATGTTTTTTAAATGATGGAATAAAATATTATATTGATGCATCTTGACTCTATGACCCTAGGTAGTACTAAAATGCACATAAAAATCTGCATACACGATTATTTATGTTGTCCATATGAATACGGGAGGGCAAATGGACCCCACGAAAAATTGTTTAAAGTCTAATATCATTGCTAGGTGCTAGACTTTGATTTTATATCTAAAAAGAGAGATTACACTGGTTCTGGTTGCAAGTAATTAGTAGAGGTTGTCACTATACTAATTATGGGATATATTGTTGGGACTTTTGGAGATTACTGATCCAGAAGATACTCTGGATGATACAACAATTAGAACAAACATACTCCCTCTGTCCAGAAATAAGTGACTTGGGTTTGTGTAGATTTGTATGTATCTAGACATGTTTTAGTATTTAGATACATGCGAATCTAGACAAACCCAAGTCACTTATTTCTGTACAGAGGGAGTAATATATATCAAAGTATTTTTTTAGCATGTCAATGTTTTAACAATTTAGTTATTTAACTAGGCATTTTTGTACTTACTACTTACTACTATCCCATTGGTATCTTTGTATCTATGTAGGTTTGACTGAATAACCGTTGATTTGCTAGCTAGTTTGGCCAAGGTGGCTTGAGTTGGTGGTCATTGATCTAGACACCGAATTTTGCAAGTATGAACCTTAAGATCAATTTTCTGTGATAGTATAGAGTATGAGCAATGAAATATTTAAGTTGGCAAGTGTCTCGCAATGAAATATTTAAGTTGACAAATGTCTCAGTTGTTCAGTACTCATCTCGAGTCCAATCCATTTGACCAGAAGAAAGAGTTTACATGCATCCAAGGCATTTTCGTAAAAATCATCAACATAGAGGTTGCCTCAAAATCTGGGGTTTTCTATGGCGATGATGACTCATCGAAGGTTCATGATTCACGCACAAAGGCATCTGCAACCCAATTGATCAAGCATGCATGTTCGCAGAATGAGGTATGCGGCATTTTTTCTGTTTACATGGTTTCTTTGATTCTTTGTCTCTACAAATTGTTAATCTGAGTTTATACTGGGATGATATGCTGATATGCTACTCGCTGGCTGGCTGATATGTTGCTCGTTGGCTGGCTGATATGTTGCTCACTAGCTATTCGCTGGTACTGTTGGCTGTTTGTTGTTCGCTGGTACTGTTGGCTGCTTGCTACTAGGACTAAATAGAGAATTAAATTTTTAGCATAACATATATGCCAATGTAATGAGATAAAACTAAACACGAGCACACAAAAATGGACAACAAATTGTGATGATCCCAACACACTCGTGCAATCAGAAAACCTAACACAATCTAGTATCCTAGGAGGATAGTATCGTGTGACAAAAACAAAAAACAAGAGGAGGGTACATTCAAGTTTCTAGTCATTTAGCAGCAGCATGAGAAAGTGCGAGGAGCTGAAAAATAGAGTTCAGAAAACAAGTAAACAAGAACCAGAGCAACCATGCTAAACATTGGGACCTTACCCATGTTTCCCTTAGAAAGTCCAGTGCAACAAGAACAATAAAAGGAACGTTTCTTTAGCTTCAGTAGCTTCAGTACATGACCTGATAACATTTGTAACAAGGTTTACATGAACGTGGTGCAAGAAAAATCTGAAATGTGAGAATTGAAATGAGACAAACATGCACACAAGAGGTAATACTAATCACAAGCAAGTGGTGCAATCAGTGTGAAGAACAAAACCTTACAATCAGTGCAATTTCTTATGCTACTGCAGCTTAATACTGTTGCAACTTCATGCCATAACCTTAGTACTAACATCATGTCTTATTGTCTAGTATTCACATACATGAAGTAGTCTGCAAAGTAATTAAGGCTGGCCTAGTGGCTGATGCTCCCGGTGTGGAGCCAGCCCGCCCGGGTTCGAGTCTCAGCTGTGGCAATATTCGAATAATCGAGTCCCAGTTGAGGCATACTTGAATAAACTAGGTATCTCATGATCATTCCCCTGTTGGCAATGTTTTAGAATGGTTTCGGAAGCAGTAAAACCAGAAGGCAACACCAGTGTTTCCTCTTTCTAACCTTAGTCTTTCCAAAGAAAATATAAGAGGGGTATAATGGTCTTTTTATGTCAGGAACGAACATGATACGGTGACCATTGGCAATCCAATGACAAAAAGGAAGGATAGGGCTTCACTTAGAGACAATAATGAAAGTTTGCCTAGTTTTAGCCATATGCCTTCAAGCTAGTTAATTTGGCAGTCCGCTAGCAACTTGAGCTTCTGTTTGTACAACATCTTTTACTTCTTCCATTGACTCAATGCGCTTAAGGACTAGTTCTCCATTCTGGAACCTATTTAGTTATGGAAAAAATTACCAATTTCTGTAGGATTTCATTGTTATATTTGTAGAAAAGATGGTATTAAGTAGCTAGTATATCCAAAATAGAAAGTTTTCTCACAAATGCCACCAGCCCACCACCATACGAAATCTAGAAAACTAATGTGGCTTAATACAAAAGGACAAATATCTATGCCATGCGTGGACATTAGTCACACTGAAGTATAGCTGCAGTACTCACTACACAAAATTTGTCTGCAAGCAGCACTATATGTGACCTAGATTGCTTGTCTGTTAATGATAAATCGAGGATGGATGATTTTCTATTTTATTGTTTGTAATTTTGGCTGTTATAATAAGTGAGATCACTTTTGCTCCTTTTATTGCATTATTAGGTGATACCAGTCCACAGAATCTTCTCTGAAGCATTTGGACCAACTAGAACCCCTGGAATTAAGCACTGAAAGATTACATGTCTTGTAATGTCTGACTAATATGACCCGCTCCATGCATAACTGTACCCCCCCTCCGATTCGAATTAATATTCTCAGATTTATCTAGATTCGTATGTATCTAGCACTAAAAGATGACTAGATACATTCGAATCTAGACAAATCTGTGAACATTAATATGATCAAAGGGAGTAGAGTATTTAAAATGTTCAAAATGTAGTTCATCCTCTTTCTAGGAGAGGGCTAGTACTGATAAATTTCAACAACTTGCAGGTTTTTGGTCTTAAGACCCTTAGAATGTTCATCGAGGAGGATATGGAATACATACTTTGTGGTGAACTTGATGCTTGATCTGTATCGCCACGTCGGTCTGGCTACCTGTTTGTCTTCTACATGTTGATTGATCGGTCATGTTTAATGTTTAGTGTAGGTAGACTATGTTTTGGCAGTTTGGGGGCTATATGATGTGACACTTACGGTTTGCATGCATTGGCAACCCTACTCTTTTTTGCGGCAGAATGGATTGTACGTACGTGTCTAGTCAGTGCAAAAGTTATGTCATGTTCGATTATCTGAATGTATCATTGGTATATCTTATTGTTCTATATAAAATATTAATGGAAAATGCATTTTTATAATATCTTATTATGCTATCTGGAATATTTATGTTCTATCTTAAATATTAATAGAAATGCATTTTTATAGTATCTTATTATACTATCTGGAATATTCATGTAAAACGAATTTAATTTGTTATTACCAAAATTCAAACTAGTGACATGCAGGATAATGCGCGTGTCAGTAGAAAACCAAAGCATTGCGGCCATTGATCGCAACCAGTGACATGCATCGTTTTTGCCAGTCACTAGTATACACATACCGGTGATAGGCATCCGTAAACACCTGTCACTAGTACACATACTAGTGATAGGCACTCGCCTGTCACTAGTAACCTTTTACCAGTGACTAGTTATTAGTGACAGACGCTTTGGCTGTCACTAATGGTCTTTTTGAGCCTGTTATTGATGGCCTATTCTGAAGTAGTGTTTCCCCTCCCGCGGAAGTTTTCCTCACGTTCCCCTCCCGCTAAAGTTTTTCTCATTTTTCCCCTCTCTCATGTCTCGGTTTGGGTGCGCTCTGATTGATCGAAATGTATGTCACACGAATCTTGGCCAACCACCGTTGGATACATCATGATCCGACAGGCTGGAGGTCTCTCTCTTCCGATGGGCACACCTAACCTTGTACGGCGAGGAGAGCCTGACATGATGGATGTCTCTCCCTCCCTTTCCCTGTCGGGGCGATACCAGCGATCAACTAGCGCTCTGATTGGTCGAGATGTATGTCACACGGATCTTGGTCAACCATCATTGCATACATCATGATCATTGGGTGAAGGTTGAGTTGTGATCAGATATGTTTGTGCGGCCATAATTCTGCTTGGGTCGTTTGTGCCTTAATATTTCCTGTCTGATCTATGGACATAAACGACAGATCCAGGTCTCGGATCAGTTCACTTCTTTCTATTTTGGAGATGTTGTGTAGTCGAGATGTTCCCCTTCTTGGCGGTGCTCCTCCTGTCATGCTTCCTGATCCTCGGATAGAGCTTAGTTGTGCCCGTCGTAGGATGGATTCGTTGGCAAGCCTTTTCTTTCATCGAGCTGCCTTTACATCGTTAGCAGGTCTCTTTTTTTATGATGAAGCAAATATTGATATGCCAGTAGATCTTCACGTGTGGCGTCAGCTGTCATGGGGACTGGACCCAAAATTGCCGCTCTTGCTTTTTTCCATGCTTCGGCTGGTAGCCGGAGATTTTGCCTCTCGCCTCCGCGTGGTTCTCCCCTGCTAGGGTTACGCGGTTGTTTGTTGGATCTTCCCCATTTCTGCAATTTCCTTCATTTCCGCGGTTTCCTGCATTGTCGCTTGATAAGATATCATCAGGGTTAAAAATAGGATTACCGTTGGAGTCTTGCTAAGTCGAGGCATCTCCGATGATCACGCAGACTTGGTGTTGGGTAATATATGAATTGGTGACGTCGTCATCTGAATTGAGGGAGACATTGTCGGGTGGATTAGTGAAATCCATTAGTTTTTGTTCTGGGTAGATTTCTGCCATTTTTATCCCAAAGTCGATACTTTCACTGCTTTCCTCGGGTTCAGAGTTTGTTGGGCTTGTTCCACGTGGTGGAGTTAGTGGGGACTCTGATCTGAAGGAGAGATTGTCGTAAATACCATCAAAATCCCCCAGTTCTGTCTCATCTTGCTTGTTTTCTTCTAGTGCTTCGATTTTTATTGTGACCTCCATGGATGATTCGACAGATGATGCTGTTATCGCCATAAGCGCAGTATTTTCCACAGACGGTTCTGATGTAATCAGTGCCGAAGGATGTGATTCTTGGGGGTATTCTACTTGGAAGTGGAAGCTTCCGATGATTAGATCGGATCCACCATTCAATTCGGCAGGTACTATCATAGGGGTGGGCGGGTGTGGAACCGCTTTTGCTAGGTTGCTGCTTGGGAAAGAGAGCTCCGCCTAATCCATGGTTGCAGCGTTCAAGTTTCCCACAGACGGCACCAATTGACGCGGGGCAACCTCGGCAATATCCATGAAGAAGGTCTTAGGGTTTTGCGGAAAAGAGAACATTGGGGATTTTGTCGGATATCAGGAGAACAATAGAGTCAAATTCGCCTGAATATTTGGTGAATCGCACTATTATGAATCGCTTGGGGGTTGGTCGGTGATCTTGCCTAGGCTTCTCCCGTCCTATATATAATAGGCCGGGTCTCAAAGCTGTATGCGGATAGGTTACATATATGTATTTACAATACCAACAATATGTCGGTCTTTTTCCCTCTTTCCTAATACAACTACAGCCTTTGTCAGTTGCTCTTTTTGGGCCATCATCTTGACTCTTCATGGGCCGCAAGTCTTTCTTCAGGCCTGGTTAGCGAATCATAGGTACTCGAGTATTCATACCTATGTTAGTATGTCTCTCCTGTTGGGATACGGAGAAGAGAGCCCGACAGGCTAGATGTCTCTCCCTTCCTTTCCCTGTCGCACGTATACCAGCCGCATCTTCCTTCCCTCCTATCGACGTATGGTGGCGCGGCAGTCCGAACAGCGTGCGGTGGCGCAGATCTAAGTGTGGTGGTCCGAACGGCATGCAGCGGCACAGATCTAAGTGTGGCGGTCCGAACAGCGTGTGGCGGCATGGACCTAAGTGTGGCAGTCAGAACAGCGTGCAGCGGCGCGGATCTAAGCGTGGCGGCTAGAACGGTGTGCGGCAGTGAGGATCTAACTGTCTGAAATTTCTGTCTCTGTCTGTCTCACTTCCGTTCACATCCTCAGATCCGTTGCTGATGAAAGACACCGATGGAAGCCATCATCTGCAACATCACTGCGATGGCGGTGGTGCCGACAGTGGACATCGATGAAAGACACCGATGAAAGCCATCATCCGCAACATCAGTGCAACAACGGTGGTGCCGACATAGGTCATCGATGCGAAGACGATTGAAGCCATCATCCGAAACATCACTGCTGAAAGGGAAATGGACGTCGCCTAGAGGGGGGTGAATAGGCGTTTTAAAATTATTACCATTTAGGCTCTAATAAATGTGGAATAAAACTTAACATTTAATTTATCAAGCCAAAACCTATATCCACTAGGTTCACTACGTGCACCAACAACCTATGCTAAGCAAGACAAGAAACAAGGTGATAGCAAGATAATATACTTTAAGCACGATGGCTATCACAATATAAATTGCATAAGTAAAGGGCTCGGTTGAGAGATAACCGATGGACGTGGAGACGATGATTTGTTTCCCGAAGTTCACTTCCAAAGAAGCTACGTCTCCGTTGGAGAGGTGTGGGGGCACAATGTACTTCAAACGCCACAAGTGGCTCACCTCGAGGTGTGGTGGCTCGATGCTCACCCAACGCCACACAAGGCCTCACCCCAAGATACGAAGGCACGTAACCTACCGACGCCACAAAAGGCTCACCCTATTCTCCCGTGAGCTTGCCACAAAGGCCTACTCACGTTCCACTATGGGACGCTTGAGGGCGGTCACCGAACCCGTACAAGGTTGGGGCAATCTCCACAACTCAATTGGAAGCTCCCAACAACAATGCCACAAAGGCTACAAAGCCACAAAAGGCAACAAGGCCACAAAAGGCTACAAGACCACAAAAGGTCAACAATCCAACCACACAACCGTCTAGGGTTCCAAGAACCCAAGAGAAACAAGGCCAAGGGCTTCAACTCGTCGAATCTCCGAGGAGAACTCAAACCTATGCACCAAATACAAGAGGCAAGTCCTTCACTCTCAAATTCCACCAAAGCTACAAAAGCTATTGGGGGAATAAGGGAGGAAGAACACAAGAGGAGAACACAAAACTCTCCAAGATCTAGATCCCAAGGATTCCTTCACAAAGAAGGGATTTGGCTTGGTGGGGCTTGTAGATCTAGATCTCCTCTCTCAAATCCCTCAAAAAGATGCAAGAATCATAGGAGAGGAAAGGGGAGAGAGCAAGCTCTTCAAGGTCAACAATGGAGGAGAGAGAAAGCCAAAAACCGAGAAGAACAAGTGTTTTTTTGGGGCCGAAGGGGAAAGGGGAGCTCCTTTTAAAGGGCTCCCCGATCTGCCCGTTACTCACAGATTCGCGCATGGCCGGTAGTACCGGTGGGTGGCCGGTACTACCAGTGGCACCCAGCCAACGGTCAAAAAACAGCAAGAGAAAGAACAAAAATGCGAGCCTGGCCGGTACTACCGTCGCTTCGCTAGAACTACCGGCGGCAAGAATGTCCTAGCGATACTACCGCCTGAAATACCGACTGAAGTACCGTCAAATAGCACAAACCAGGCAGAGAGAGTACTGAACCGAAATCGGGATTACCGGAAGTTGGGCCGGAATTTACACCGGTACTACCGGCGGAAAATGCCCTAGCGGTACTACCGGTGGCCCGCCGGAACTACCGGCCAGGCAAAAACTCCGGAACCAGAACTATCACAACTTTTGCATCCGAACCCCAAATGAGATGAAATCAATTTTGTTGGAAAGATACGACACGTAGAATCCAAGGTGTGGAGCCAGAAAACCCGCAAGATCAAAAACGCAATAAGATATGCAAGGGGAATCCGTTTTTGATGAACTAGAGCTTGTTATGAAGATAACCACAAGCTCTAGATCCTCACATGGACAAGAACCAAACAATAACCAATAAAGATTATGCTATGTATGCAAAGGTTTGAGCTCTCTCCAAAAGATACAAACGAGTCACCCACTCGAGAGCCCCTCTTGATAATATGGCTATCTATCCTAAACCCGGTCTCCCAACACTATAAAATAGAAACCCTATCAAGATCGTACCTTTGCCTTGAGCATCCCACTTGAGCTTGATGTAGACGATCTTGTCACCTTCAAGATGGAACACCTTTCTTGATTGCTCTTGCTTGATGAAGACTTGCGAATGGCTCCCCCATACTCCATGGGGAAACCACTTCTTTGACCTTGTCTTCATCACTCCATGAACACCGAGGATGGCAAGCTCCAAGCATGAGATCTTCTAGAGATGGTGCATCTTGAGCTTGCACTTCATTTCTTGATGATTTCTTGAAGATAGCCATGAGGAACTCCATCTTCTTCTTCTTCTTCAAGACATACTTGTTCTTCTTCTTCTACTTGATTCCAATAGGCACAAAGCCCTTGGACAATGCTTATTCTTTTTCATCCTTGAAACCAACACATGGTCCAAGCGATGCCAATGGACAAACCTACAAGTGAGACTCAATTTGCACATTAGTCCATAGGGATTGTCATTAATTACCAAAACCACACATGGGGGCATACATGCCCTTTCAACTATGAAGACGCAGATCAAGCCCTCGTGAACGGAAGCTGTGGGCGGCAGGCTACGGCCACGGCTGGCACGTCGAGGTGCACTTCGACGGTGAAGGCCAGATGTACCTCGTGGCCGGATGGGAACACTTTTCTCGTACTTCTTGGAGTACACATATGGCGGGGAGGGTGGCTAGCTCACCGTCCACTTAAAATTGGGAAATATTTGAGCCCGATATGAACCAAAATTCTGTGACTTAAAATATATGTATGATTTGAATAAATTTGATATATATTTGAGCCGTGAGACCGGTGGATATGCTCTAAAGCTGATTCATAAGTATTAGTACTTGCTTTGAAAATCTTCGGTGAGCTTGTATAAATTTGATCAAATATGTATGATTTGAATCAAAATTGATATGTATTTGAGCTATGAGGATGGTGGATATACTCTAAAGTTGATTCATAAGTAGTAATCCTTCCGACCCAAATTAGTTCATTTAAATTTGTCTAGATTCGATTGTATCTTGATGAATTTGAGTCAACTAACTTGGATTGACAATCTCAGCCACTAATTTGGAACGGGGAATGGATGTTGTCGCCAACACTGCAAGTCTACATGGTAGCCACAATGGCAGCGACATAATAGTCAAAACTGATAGGCCCCAACTTGACCCTCTAAGCATTTGGCACACCAACTATGGGCAGCTAGATCCAATGGCAATCAACTCAGGCACCGCAATGCATTCTCTCGACCACTTTGGGACCGCTAGATTCGATGGCAAGCAATTCGGGCCCCGTAATGCATTATTTGACAACTTTGGGACCGCAAAGTGACTAAATTAGCAAGAACTCACAACCATCCATTGAATAACAATTCTACTCTCTAAATTAGCTATCTATTCAACTAATCATTGCATGTGCCACCCTTCACCACAACCGCATACTATAACTGCTAGGACGCGGATGACAACTACTAAAACTGCCCACATGAATCTACTATTCTCCTCCCCCTTCACTTGAAGTTCATGTTTAGATTTTCTACCACTTGATCAGATACGGCAAGATCAGCCCCAAGTGTCAACTTCTCTTTGCGAATAAGCTCTAAATTCTTTATCGGCAGTACGCTTCAGCTCGAATATCAACAGGTTTTTATGGGCCAATTGATCACCTAACTTGGCAACCATCTCCTCCAAATCCATCCTCTGGCTAGACCACTAGGTTGATTCATCTTGGTATGCAATGTAACATGGATCATTGGCCTGCATAGCACACTCTAATAATCCCAAAACCAACCTAATTGAAATCAGTCCGACAGGCCATGGTAGCACATCAAATTCAATGGTAGTACAAAGAGAAGGAGCTACATGCACTTCCGACGTGGTAGGAGGATAATGTGGCCATGACATGATCGATTCCCCACCCTCACCGGGGTACCTGCTACGACCAGACATTGAGAACTAATTTGCACCTGCAATATCGAGAAAATTACGGGAACCGAATCAATTAGGGTGGGCAGAGCAGGAGTGAAGGTCTTACCAAGCACTATTAGCAATTGTTGCGATTTTTCGTTGAGCTATGGTGGCGGAACCAAATCCCGGTCGTCGTGGCCGGTGGACCTGCCTGTGGTCGGTACTGCCTCAACATACAATGTGTGCGGACAAAATAGGTGCTGGAGCCATGGTTGAGGTGCAGCGCGGCAGTCCGTCTGATACCGCCGTAGGAAGGATCCGGCGACGCGCTGATGTGCTGACGATGGTTGCTTTGTCCGCCGGTGGGATAGGAGCTACTCAGGGCTGGGGGCTGGGAGTGGATGAGAGAGAGAGAGCCGGCGTGTCATACACGACCCCACCTGTCAATTTTTGCATATTTGCTAATTTTTCATATCTGCCAAACTTTTTCTTTGAAATTTGCATATTTGCCACATGACCACCACATGTCATTGATACACAAAATAGCAAATATGCAAGTTGCAAAGTAAAACATAGCAAATATGCAAATCCCCCCTCTAGCCCCACATGACAGCCCCACCGGTCATTGGCTATGACGGCCCTACAAAACGGCCCCACAAAGCGGCCCCATGGTTTATTTTCTTCGACGGCCCCACATAATGGCCCCATTTGTCATTGGCTGCACCGACCACACAATCAGGAAAAATGGGCCCACAAGTCAGCGACAGATGGATGGCTGGTCCGTCGTGTATCCTAGCCCCACCCGTCAGCATGTAACGGTCGAGGTGACATAAAAAGACTCTCAATGCATGACCTGCCCCAACGCGGTCCTACCGGTCAGCATGTAACGGTCAAGCCTTTGACCTGACGGTATCTCCCCGTCCGAGCGTCTATGAGGGTTTTAGAATAAAGGGAGGGGAAAGTGAGAAAAAGCTAAGCGGCTGGGGAAAACTGAGTACAACTAACAAACCAGGGAAACAAAAATAGAAATCCCAATAGCAAAATGGCTGAACCAATCAAAAATAAATATTATGTTAGTGATTTTGAGCTAGCCACATTATTTGGTTATACGACAAATTAACAATACTAACTTTCACAAGCAAACATAAAGTTTTCTTCCAAAAATCCAGAATTGCTTTAAATTGTAAACTCGGTTAGCCTTTCTTTCCAAAGTTCACTACTTCGAATTAAATTTATTGCTAATTAGTGCCGTATTTACATATATATGGTTAATTTTACTGTACAATTCAATTTCAAATTATTCATTATAACCCAAGTCTAAAACATTAGCTAAATTAATTATACCATATCCAGGTAAGAAGCCTATGTAAGAAGTATCTATATACTATTCTATTTTTTACAAGAAAAGACCCTGAAGAGATAACTAAAACAAAATTTGCAAATAGTAGAAAAAAGAAAGCTCACTGTTGCTATCTTGACGGTGAATCTAACCCATCGACGGTGTCCTCAGTCTTGTTGACATCGTTGTTGCTGTTGTTGGCCGGTTCCTTTAAGCGGATAGAACGCTGCAGCGGTGAGGCCAACAGGGAGCCCATCATGGTGGAGGAGCAAGGCGGCGAGAAGGAGCAGCACACACACGATTATGTGGAGAAGCCAGTGGAGAAGGGGACGGAGGGGGAGTGGCCGGAGGAGGAGGATCTCAGTCTACTCGCGCACAGGAGTGGCTTGGGGAGGACGCGGCCCTGTAGCATTGTCAAGGAGCATGGCTACGGGGAGGAGCAGTAGGAGAGGACAAAGGAGGAGGGCGGCGACGAGGGTTTGGCTCTATGGCAGGGCAGGGCGGCGCGACGAGGGTGGAGCTGGGTCAGGGCGGGCGAATGAGGAAAAAATTCCCCGTCCCCTATTTTGTCCAAAATTTTAGATTTTGCCACCACAAAATGCCTTTGAGCGCCAGCTATTTCAAAATATTTGGATCTAAGTCCTCGCAGACGACCAATAAACCAAACCGAGTCGAAAAAAGTGAACAAAGGTTCGAGCACCCACGAAGACATCGCTCAGACGGTGGTAAAAACAAACCGCATCTAAAGCAAGTCAACATTTGGACCCCCCCCCCCCCCCCGCCAAAAATCCGTACTTCTCAGGGTAAAACCTGTGGCGTATGGATTTATTCGGACCCTCCGAATTAGAACCAACTATAATATTTGAAAATAATTAAAAAAATAAAAGTAAACCAATGTAAATATGTGATTGGAAATGTTAGATGAAGTCCTATGCAAAAAAATGAAGTCCATATACTGAAGAGAGTATCTGACATAGTACAAACTTCGGATTTTACCTTGAAAGATCTGATGTTTCCTGTTGTCAATGTAGTCGTTACACAAGTAACATTGGTGCAACAATTTTGGAATTAACTAATATTTCTTACACACCACATAGGTACCCAAACATGAACAGCTTACAAGTTTCATAACTATCTGGCATTTTGTACTTATTATAAAAATAGCCATATATTCATCTAGTTGAAAAACAAAAATAAATACATTAATAATAGTATAAAAATCAGATTAGCAACATAATGTGGTAAGTTAAGTTATATGATTACAATACCAAAGTCCAGACAGATAATTATTGGATAAATGCTAAAAGAACAAAATCTAGAGAGTCCGGATTTATTCGGACTCTCCGGATTAGAACCAACTATTAAATTTGCATATAATTAAAATTGGTAGTGTCAGATGAAGCTCTATGCAAAAAAATTGAAGTTCATATACTTAAGAGAGTATCTGACGTAGTACAAACTTCGGATTTTACCCTAAAAGGTTTGATGCTTCCTATTATCAATGTAGTCGTTACAAATCAACATTTGTGCAAATGGTTTGTAGTTGATTTGTGATGTTTCCTTGGTGTTAACAATTGAATCTTCCATCCATTTGAAACTTTTTTCCATGCACGGTCGATTCAAAATTCAAAAATATGTCATTTTAGAGACCGGTCATAAAATATAACTGCCTCTAACAGCTGTCCTTTGATCTTTCTTGGATGGTCATCGCCTACTGGCTTTAGAGTGTGCCTCGATCTGTTCTTCAGGAAACAGATCCGCCGCCCTTGCTCAAATCGCTTGACAGCTTTGCCAATGCTGCCGCCGCTCTCCTTGCCAGCCCATGCCACCGCCGCTCTCCTTTCCAGCGCAGGCCGCGTTGTTGCTACTCCACCACACCTTGTTAGAAGAAAGGTCGCAATCTCGTCAAACGAAGATGTCGTCGGACTAATCAATTTAGTGAAATCCATTATAGTACTAGCATAATTGGTAAAATCCCGTGTATGATTCAGTCTTAGTTGTTAGTGTGCTCTCTAATTTAGTGAAATACATCATAGTACTACCATATTAGCTAGAAATATTAGTTCTAGTGCTCTCTAATTTGATTGATGCCTCCACATGGTACGTAGTAGCATATTAATTTTGATTTATCATCTCTTTACATGACACCAATCATGGTAGTATATATATGTAGCATCCTATTTTAAATTTATTAACTCTTTACAATAATTATTAAGCAATCATGTGGTAGTACCTAGTGATTCTGTATTTATTCAACTCAGTTAGTATATGTGAACCAAAATTCATATATTTATCCAACTCATAGGTGAATAATGTATATATATAATAGAGATCATATTTCTTATATTTATTCAATCAGTTAGATAGGTTCGAGTGAACTATTTAAATTCATCTTCATATCCTATATGATAGGTTCGAGTGAGCATGAGGTGGTGAATAAGAAAGGCAAAAGGCGTCGTGTGGTTGCGCCCGCTGAGGATGAGGGACAATACTAAAAGAACTTAGGTTTTTCTATTTTCGTGCCCTCTTTTCGTTAGTTGTACTCAGTTTTTCCCAGCCACTTAGTTTTTTCTCACGTTGCCCTCCCTCTATTCTGAAACCCTCACAGGCGCTCGGACGGTGCGGATGCCGTCAGGTCAAAGGCTTGACCGTTACATGCTGACCGATGGGACCGCGTTGGGGCGGGTCGTGCATTGAGCGTTACGTTACATCGCCTCGACCGTTACATGCTGACAGCTGGGGACAGGATACACAGTGGACTAGTCATCCATCTCTCGTTGATTATGAGGGATGTGGTTGATACGTTGCTAACGTATCCATAATTTTTGATGTTTCATGCTTGGTTTTTATCTATTTTCATATGTTTTGTCCACACTTTGGAGTACTTTTTATACACTTTCTTGGACTAACCTATTAACAAGATGCCACAGTGCCAGCTGCCTGTTTTCTGCTGTTTTTGGTTCCAGGAAAGTCAGAAAATGAATATTCTCGGAATTGGACGGGACAAAAGCCAAAGTCAGTTTTTCACCGAGGGGGACACGAAGCCGGAATACGAGAAGGAGAGGGGCCAGAGGGCCGCCACACCACCTGGCCTGGGCCAGGCCCGCCGCACTGGGGTGGTGGCCGCCTAGGGCACCCCCCGGCCTCCCCTTTCGCGTATAAGATGCCTCCGATACGAAAACCCTAAGTACCTGATCAAAATTCCACGAAAGAGTCAGTAGCCGCCATCATCTCCATCCCTAGATCGGGAGGGATCTGAAGCTCTTCCCGGCACCCTGCAGGAGGGGAGAATTCACCCTGGAGGCCTTCTTCATCACCATGCAAGCCTTCGGTGTGATGTGTGAGTAGTTCATCCTTGGACTACGGGATCATGTAGTAGCTAGGTCGTTGGTTCTCCTCCTTTGTGCTTTCATGTCTAGATCTTGTGAGCTCCGTTCATGATCAAGATCATCTATTTGTAATTCTGCATGTTGTGTTTGCGGGGATCCGATGGTTATTGAGATGCTATTTCAGATTGATTATTGATTCTATCATGTCTTTGTTATTTGTGAACTTGCATGCTCTCCGTTGTTAGTAGATATCTTCGCCGAGTAGATACTAGCAACTCCAAGAGGGAGTATTTATGCTCGATAGTGGGTTCATGCCTCTAGTAATCTAGGAAAGTGACAGAAATCTCTAAGGTACTAGATGTTCTGTTGCTACTAGGGAGAAAACAGCAATCCTTTGTTCATAGAACAATCGTATTGTTTACTTTACACGCAATGCGTAATGCAATTATTTGTTGCTTGCAACTTAATACTGGAGGGGGTTCAGATGATAACCTGAAGGTGGATTATGAGTCATAGATGTAGTTGGATTACGGTCTATGTATAATGTTGTAATGCCCAATCAAATCTCATAGGAGTCAAGATGATTAGTATATTCATGTATGCTTTCTCGATGTTTGTCAATTGCTCCACTGTAATTTGTTCACCCAACATGTCATATATCTTAAGGAGAACCAACACTAGTGAACTATGGACCCCGTCCTTTCTTTTACCATCAATCTACAACTGTTTACTGCTTTCTGTTTACTTTCTGCAAGCTTTTACTTTCTTCCACACAATACGTTTAATCCTTTGTTTTCAGCAAAACCGTGAGATTGACAACCTCACTGTAAGTTGGGGGCAAAGTTTTGTGGTTGTGTTGTGTAGGATTCTAAGTTGGCAACAACACCTTGGAGGTGTTTCCTTGATCCTACTGGTTCGATAACCTTGGTTTCATAACTGAGGGAAAACTTGTTGTTGTGCTCATCATACCTTCCTCTTGGGGTTCCCCAACGAGCTCGATATATTTTGGGCCATCAGTGGTGTGGGACCATGTAGGCACATTTGGTGGTTATGTGCGCCCTGTCGCCTAAATTGGAAGTTTTCTTTTTTGCTATTTTTATGATTGGCTTTTTTAAGAGCGCCTTTTCCCCTCTCTCTCGCTAACAGTTTGTGTTTTTTTGCCCAAAAAGGTAGCGAATCTAGAGCAGCTTCTCTCTTCATTCATTGTTCCTTTGGCCCTCATTTTTCCCCAATCTGGTAGCAAATCTAAAGCAGAAAATCTAACCAGCACCATAAATAAATTCAGTAAGCAGAGCAGATGTAGATAAAGCAACTAATATAGGTTATATAGTACGGTACTTAACGAGGTTCGACAATTAGGCTGCTCAGCAGCAGCAGTGGACAAGTTCAACACAGACAAGACAAAAGAAGTTGCTTTACAGCAGAAGCATCACAAGATTAGTGGCCCCTCATGGCCTCTTCCAGGAGGGCCTTCGCCTCCTCCCTCTGGCGCCTCCTCTACTTCTTGCTACCCAGTCCCTTGATCTTGGGCGCCTTGGGCTTGATTGGGGGCATGCGACCCTCCTTGATAGCCACCTTCTGGAGGTTGCGGAGGTAAAGACCGAATGCCTTCTGCTTGGCTATGAAGCCATGGACGTTCACGGAATCACCGCGGGTCCTCACGTCCTCGGCATGGTTCACGAGGGAGTTAAAGTCCGTGGCACGGAGCCTCCTGGTAGGGTAGAAGGGGCACATGTACACGTCGCTAGTGAAGAAGTTGTTGTACTGGTCGGACTTCAGCCTCCTCAACACATGACGAGTCTTGGTGTCCTTGGACTCGTCGTCGCTGCGAATGTCGCTGTTATCCTCCTATTGGAAAAACAGTAGAGTGTAATAAGGACATGATTGAGATACTTTGATTATCGAGATTGATTATTTGCATAAATTAACTGATTGAGATCCCCTGATTATTCCCAAAATCCCAAACCAAATCGAATACTAATCCCAACTACGAACAAGGGGGTTCAAATATGAACAGGAGGATTCATCGAAATAAGAGATCTAACACAAGAGCATTAGCTACTGTAAAAATACGAACAGCCGAGCCCTAATAACATACGATCTAGCATCCAACGATGGGAACAGGGGAAGAACAAGGGAAGGGGATAAAACCCTGATTACCTCCAACCATGGGTCGGCGATGCTGGTGTCGTAGGGGTTCTCCGGCCTTATGTAATCAACCTCCTCGTAGGGGTCCCAGCCGAGCGGGACCTTCCCGAGACCGTGGGGGGCCTCCTCGCCGGCGGCTACGACAGATGCGGGGACGAGGATGGCTACTACCTTCGATGCCTGGAGAGGGGCCTATACGGGGATGGAGGCCTCCTCGCTGACGGCCTTGGAGGCGCTGATAGCCACCATGCCATTATTCTCCATCGCCAGCGTGGTTGGGATTTTCTTGGGGGTTTGCAGAAGGTGATGGGACAGTCGAGACGGTTGAGTGAGCGAGTGAGTGATGAGTGAGAGTGAGGAGGCCTCTATTAAAGGAGAAGGGAAGTGACGTTTCATTGCACCACCGTGCACCACGTAACCGCATACGCTACTGCATCGTGCACGGCCACACGTGTTCGCTACCGCCCCGTGCACCGCACACGCGTACCGTGAGTCACTTTTTTCCCTCATGTCTAACCCTGGTGACTTAGTTGTGCTTAGTTTTTTCCTTGAGTGTAATACTGGCAGTTTGGTTGTACTCAGTTTTGCCCTCCAGTACTAACACTGCCGTGTGCAATATAGTCAGTTTTACCCTCCGGTGGCTGTTCAACAGAGAGTCAACGAATAGGTTTTAGCTAGCTAATTGAGTCATTTTATTCACACCAAATTCAAAAAGAGCAAAACATAGTGGCATCTATCCAGAGAGTCTTATTATGTGACTTGTCACCATAAGAAATGTATATAAACCAAGTTTTAAACTAAATCACCACTTCTCAAATCACCTACTATCTATGAAGGTTCATGGCTTTCTACTCAAGCCTCTTCACAAAACATCCCTCCTCAAAACATAGTTTGTCTGAATGAGGCAATAATTGTCAAACTGGTGTATATTTGAATTGCAAATAGTTTGATGTATTCCAAGATGTATTTTATTGTATAAAACACGCATTTTCCATTTTTATATCTTTTTCTATTTTCTATTTGAATCCCTTTGTCAGTCTTTCCCTTGGTTTTTAAGTTCTACTCAGTTTTTCCTTTGGTTCTTAAGTGCTACTTAGTTTTTCCCTCTCTTAGTATCAATCCCTCGCACATGTGCTCATCTTCGCTGCTACGCTCTAATTGGTTGAGACAGTTGTCACGCGGATCGTATCCACCAACCGTTGATCCTCTATGATCTAGTGGACAGGATAACCCCTATATCTATCGTGGGGCACCCCTCTATCCATGCAAAATAATGAGTTTACCGTCGGTACTTTAACTCCATAAACAAATCAACTTGAATATAATTTGAAGGGAACATGTTCAAAGGTGTATAATTTGTGCATTACATTCCACTCTATGAAAATGATAATCTCTCAAGATTTTCTTAGCAAAATATTATCACGTATTAAGTGCGATTTCAAAGAGTTCAAATGTATATAATTTTCGTATATGCAAGTTAATACATTACATTCCACTCTATGAAAATGGGGGGAGAAAATGATAATCTCTCAATATTTTGCTAGCACATCATTATCTCATTATTAAGTGTGATTTCACAGTGTTCAAAGGTTTAAAAATTTCGTGTATGCAAGTTTATGCATTATATTTCACTCCATTAAAATGATAAATGATCAGGATTTTATTAGCACAACATTATCACGACCTAAGTGCGATTTCAAAGAGTCCAAAGGTGTATAATTTTCGTATATGTCAGTTTATGCATTACATTCCACTATATGAAAATGATAATGTCTCAAGATTTTCTTAGCACAACATTCTCACGTATTAAGTACGATTTCAAAGAGTTCAAAGGTGTATAATTTTTGTATATGAAAATTTATGCATTACATTCCACTCTATGAAAATAAGAATCTCTCAAGATTTTCTTAGCACAACATTATCACGTATTAAGTGCGATTTCAAAGAGTTCAAAGGTGTATAAACTTCGTATATGCAAGTTTAAGCATTACATTCCACTCTATGAAAATGGGGGAGAAAATAATAATCTCTCAAAATTTTGTTAGCACATCATTATCACGTATTAAGTGCGATTTAAAAGTGTTTAAAGGTTTATAATTTTCGCATATGCAAGTTTGTGCATTACATTCCACTCTATGAAAATGATAATCTCTCAAGATTTTATTAGCACGAAATTATCACATATTAAGTGCGATTTCAAAGAGTTCAAAGGTGTATAATTTTCGTATACGCAAGTTTATGCATTATATTTCACTCCATGGAAATGATAAATGATCAGGATTTTATTAGCACAACATTATCATGTCCTAATTGCGATTGAAAAGAGTTCAAAGGTGTATAATTTTCGTATATGCATTACATTTCACTATATGAAAATGAAGCAACGGCACGGGCGCGGGCGCGGGGCTGGCTCGGAGTCCCATCTTGCAATGCCAACCTGGGAAAGCTGTGGGTACGGCGCTCACGTGGATAAGCTGTGGGTCCGATGCTGATCTGGATAAGTTGAGAGAGGTGTCCACTACGGGAACCGACTGAATGCGGCCCCACTTGTCAGCATGTAACGACAAGGGTACACTACAGGACCCGACAGAACGCGGCCCTACTCGTCATCACGTAACGTCGAGGGTCCACTACGGGACCCAACTGAACACGGCCCCACTTGTCAGCGCGTAACGGCAAGGCTGACGGACGGCGAGTTTCAGACCATGTGAGATTTTCGTACAAGGAGATGGGCAAAAGTGAGAAAAAATTAAGCGACTGGGGAAAACTGAGTACAACTAACGAACCGAGGGTATGAAAATAGAAATCCCAAGAACTTATGGGAAGAAGAGAGATGCAGCTGATATGAAAAATAGCTCATCAAAGCCACCCGCTAAGGTGAAGAGCAGGTAAAATCCTAAAATAATTTGTGGGAAGAAGAGAGATGCAGCTAATATGGCAGACAACTCATCGAAGCAACCCGTAGAGAAGGCACGTATGGTCGCAGCTCGTGAAGAAGCAACGACGAGAATAAATTGGAGCATAATGAACGTATCGAAGCGGCATTACGAAGCTATTCGTTGGGATGTCAATCAGTTTGAAGGTGATAGAGATACTGTTGGATGTCCCCCGATGTTCTACACACACATTCAGCAAAAGATCTATCGAGAAGTTATTCTCAAACTTGACACCAAGATTACTCCTCAAAGGGTAATTAACTTTGGGTACATCAAAGAAAACAAAGACCAGTGGATATATTTCAAACTTCTGATCGCTTAGGCTTAGTGAAGATCATGGAGTTCAAGCAAGACTTCAACGAAGCTTTGGTGTTACAGTTCTATGTCACCCTCTTTCTTGAGAAGGATGACTATAGCAGGCATTTTTGGTGGGTGACAAAGGAGAGACAATGGCGTGCCCCACTTAGTGAGTTTGCTGCAGCTCTTGGAATCAATATGGTTGATCCAAATGATACCAGTTTCATCCGTATTCATGATGATGCTTTCACAAGGAAGCCCATTCAACTGGATGGCTACTATTATCCAAAAGGCAAAGGTAGAGGTGTTATGCATGGGCATATTGGAGGCCTCTTACCCTTATTTGACATTGCACAAGATTTTTCAGTGAACCTTGTTCCCAAAGTCGGGAGACAAATCTCACATACGTGGATATGCAAAAAACCTCCTTTGGTTCATCCTAGACAGGAAGAAGTTAAAGATTGATGTGATGGATCTCTTGTATCAAGAGATAAGGAGAAGCTTGGTTGATCATCAAAGGTCACAAATATATGCTCCATACATTCATGCATTGTTTGATCATGTCACCTAAACAAGATATAGTAGCGGAAATTACTTCAAGGAGCATCTTATTCACAAAAACCCCATGTACAAACATATCAATGGTTTGAGGTAGAAAGCCCTGTGGTAACAGGCTCCCAAACGCTTGTCGCGGAATCAGGACAGTCTTCTAGGATCCAATACTAATGAGAGAAAGATGTCGTAGCAGATCATTAGGGGGCTCAGAACATGGTATTCCACCTACATGGATGATCAGGAGAAGTGTCATAAGAACGGGCTAGACTTAAGCAGAACAACAAGATGCTCAAAGCATTAATCAGTCACCACAAAATTGATATGCAGGTTCTACCAGGATCCGAGGAGGAGTGGAGTGATCTGGATGATGAACATGATGTGTTTGCAATTGATGATCAAAGTGGAACAACAACTGATGATGAGAGAGCACAACCATGTGAAGCAGCATCAGCAGCAACCGATGACGAGGGTGATGAGGACATTGGTGATGATCTGTCATTCTACATGTTGCATCTTCATGCTCGTGTGAGCTAGACTATTTATTGTATGAGACCATGTGGTCGTAGCTACTTTTGAACTACTTGAATTAATCGTATGAGACCAGGTTATTAGCTTATTTGATCATAATGCCATATGCTTATTTATTTTATCATAATCTTCCTCTTAAAAAAGATTATTTGACCATAAGAGTAACCGACTCCAAGAGATATTTATATGGTCACAAACTAAAATCGCCTCTAAAATAGGACCAGTCGAGAACTAAATGGACGCGGCTACTGGGAAGCTTCCACCTAAAAAAGCGAAAAAGGAATATGAGTAGGTCGTGGATTTCTAACCGCCTACAGAAGTAGAATGGACGCGCGATAGTCCAATTATTTGATTTTGAAGAGAGTACAGTGAGACAGTCTCTATTCTTGACCGGCTCGAGGACCGAGTTTTCAAGGGACACCGTACAGGGACGCATGTCGCGTTCTGTTTTCCACGCATGTCGTATCGCCTACAAAAAAACCCTTCTTCATTTAGTCGGCTCCATATGTCATCTCTTCAGTTCATCTTGCAGTTCCATCTTCTTCTTCTAGGAAAACCCCTTCTTCTCCTCTCATTTTCATCGCCTCCATTGCCTATTCGCGTGCTGGCAGTAGTTCCAGAATAACACATTTGCTCTTCCACTATCCGCTGCCGAATCCATATCGCGGCCACCGTCATGGCTGGCCACACTTTCAAGGATGTCGGGAAGTTAACCTTGTTTGAGACCACCGTCATCGTGCATGGAACCACTAAGGTGACGGTGGTGTACACCAACAAGACATGGAAGCTTAAAGAGATGTTGGACAAGTTTGAGCAGTGGCTTGATGAGGAAGGGCTGAAATGGTTTATGGGGCTGGACTTGGAGTAGACCCCTTCAAGCAAGGATCAAAGGCTCGTCGTCGTGCAACTCGGCATGCGAGACCATGTTCTGGTATATCATTTCTGCAGTTCCCTCCGCCACATTCAAGCAAGAAGGCTCTTTTAGATTTCCTGACAAAGAAGCAAATCACTTTTGCTAGCATGGACATAACCCAAGACACAATCAAGTTACGAAAGGAAGGGACTTCAATCCCTCCCAAGTACCACGTCGACATCCAACGCATGTACAAGATAGAAGAATGTGGTGACAAGGTGTGCATGGGTGATCTTGCAGCAAAAATCATCGACTCATCCTACAAGAAAATGAAAAAAAGTGCACTGATGACATGCACCAACTATGGGATCAGAAGCCGCTTAGCCGGCAACACCTGTAGTACGTTGTAATAGATGGTTATGTCAGCTACGAGCTATACAGAAAGATCATAAAATGGAAGGTAGGGCTAGGACTAGGCTCGCCAGTTTTTAATGATAGCCTCTGCATCAAATGCAAGAGTGGCGAGAGCTACAAGGCCTGGCAACATCATCTGAAGAGATGCATTTAGGAGGGAGAGAAGGAGAACATGTGGGAGGACAATTGGTATGTAGAGAAGAAGGCCAACACATGTGAGCAGGGGTTGTCCACAGAGAAGGAATGGGGCGACTGGTGATCAATTGGTACAAAGATGGTTTGGTTTGGATGCACCTTCTGGCTAGTATATAACTATATAACTAGTATATATATGTTTGGTTTGGATGTCTAGCAAAAGATGCACGTTTTGGCTATAGGTAGTTCCTTATATATTCTTCCTCACTACTACAGATTTAGCTATCCATAGAATGGTATACAGTGGCGCATGGTTACAATGATGCGCCATAGATAAACTATCTGTGACGCATGCGGAAGAGATGCTCCACATATAGGGAAAATACTCGTGGCGCATGGTATAAGGGTGCACCACAGGTAACTCTGGGTAGACCCACCTGCGACTTATGCATGGTCCGTGACATGTCTGTGCGCCACAGATAGTTTCATTTCCTATAGCGCGCCGTATAGGCATGCGCCACGGATATGTCAGGGGCCATGCATAAGTGCCATATATAGATGGCCCCTGACATATCCGTGGCGCATTGTGTCGGGTGTGCCACTGACATGCCTGTTATCCGTGGTGCGTTTTGCCTATGTGCACCATTGATATGTCGGGCACCATATATACAGCTAGCCACCAACTTTTCCCAGTAGCTTGGTGCACTTTCCCCTCCACTCACTTCCCCCTCTAGACTAGATTTGGTCTTGTTCTTCCTCCTCCCACATCATTTCTCCACATGAATTCACCCATTTTAGCCATCTAAAACTATTTTGGATGGTAGTTTTGTAAAAGGAAGGCTAGATCTATGGAAACCACCGATTCGCTTTCCTCCCTCCTTGATCATTTACTAGGTGAGTAGATTTATGGAAGGACATATGCATGTTTCTGCGTATGCGATGAATTGCTTGTGATGATTGCATGGGCGAGATGTTATTGTTGCATGTTGTATGAATGTTTGTGTGTATATGTGACAGTCTGTGGTACGGTACGGTGTGTGTTAGCCGAAATGTTGCGTGGTGTATTGATACATTGCAAATGTATCTATAATTTTTGATGTTCCATGCTTGGTTTTATCTCCTTTCTTGTGTTTTGTCCACACTTTGGAGTACTTTTCATATGATTTCTTGGACTAACCTATTAACAAGAGCCATAGTGCCAGCTGGCCGTTTTCTGCTGTTTTTGGTTCCAGGAAAGTCAGAAAATGAATATTCTCGGAATTGGACGGGACAAAAGCCAAAGTGCCTATTTTTCCGGAACACCCACGGAGCTAGAATATGAGACGGAGGAGAGCCAGGGGCTGGCCACACCACTCCTAGGCGCGGGCTAGGCCTGGCCGCGCCAGGGCATGGTGTGGGCCCCCCAGGCACCCCCTCGGTCTCCCTCTTCGCCTATAAGAAGCCTTCTGACCTAAAAACTCCGGGGGGTCGATGTTTTTCCAGAAGGAGTTCCGCTTCGCCGCCACCACTAGATTCCACGAAACAGCACCAGAAACTCCATTCTGGCACCCTGCCGGGACGGGGAATTGGAGGAGATCATCGTTATAATCATCACCATCGCTTCTCCATCTACCATCCATGTTTCCCCCATCTATGAGTGAGTAATCCCCCGCTGTAGGCTATGGGGATGGTAGGGATTGGATGAGATCGTTCATGTAATGGCATCAGATTGTTAGGGCATGGTGCCTAGTATCTTTTATTAGTGCTTTTTGACTTTGTTGCGACTTGTTGTGCTTAATGCTTTTCACTAGGGCCCGAGTGCCATGATTTCAAATCTGAACATGTTATTGATTCATTATGATAGTATTGTTTTTGGTATTATCTACAAGTTGTATACACACATTGTTGTCTGGAACCAATGGCCCCGGCGATGTAATCGGGATAACCGGAGGAATGGCTTTGATGTGAGGATCACATGTGTTCACAGTGTTAATGCTTTGCTCGTGCTCCATTAAAAGGCACCTTAATTGCCGATAGTTCCTTGAGGCCCGCTGCAAACGGGCTGGCAGGACAAAAGATGTTGCGCAAGTTCTCATTGCGAGCACGTATGACTATATATGGAACACATGCCTAGGATTATCTAGTACTGGGATGCTTTATCTTATTTATCTGCAATTGCCTTATGTTCTGATTGCTCTGTGAATTGTCTTGTCCATGCAACGCCCGTCCATCCATCTCTATGCCTACCGCACTCGAATCCCACTATTTACTGCTATTGTCACTACTGTCTTTACTTTACTGCTTCTGTTACTTTGCTATTCCTACTACAAAATTGTTGCTACTGATAAACTGCTATGAGCAAGACTGTTTCCAGGTGCGGCTGAATTGACAACTTAGTTGTTAAGGCTTATAAATATTCTTTGGCTCCCCTTGTGTCGAATCAATAAATTGGGTTTCACTTCCCTCGAAAATACTGCAATACACCCCCTATACTTGTGGGTCATCAAGACTATTTTCTGTTGCCATTGCCGGGGAGCATAGCTTTATTTATCAAGTCCACTTGGAATCACTATTGCTCAAGCTAAGTTTATTTTCTCCCTGTTTGCTTGTTTCTTTATCAAAAATAAAAAAAGTAGTTCCTACTCTAGTTGTTATTTTCGTTGGTCTGTTATTGTCTTGCCTTATCATGCTTGTTGTCAATGGTTGGTTTCTTTGAAACTGAATCTTATTGGCAAGATGGGTTCACGTAAGATCAAAAATATTATTATAAGGAACACCGCTTGTCACAAAAAGGGAAACACTTATGGGAACAAATTGATAAATTGTATACCATTGTGAGAAACGTGTGCTCTACTTATAATGTTACTTATTGCTTGGATAAATCTTGTTGTTGTAGGAGGTACAAACACCTCCCTTTTCAATGTGAGTATAATGAAAATGTTACCATATCTTCTTATGTTAAAGGAAATTATGACTTTTATGATGTGGAACAAATTGAAGAATTTATTGCTTGGAGGGGTGCTTTTGAACTTGCTAGTTTGCTTGAAAATATTGATGATTCACCTTACAAATATGAGGTTTATGGTATATTTAAATTTTGCTTTGATAATTACAAGGATGAAAATGGCTATATTCTTGAATATTTTAATAGATGCTTTCCACAAATGGAAGAGACTAATGCCTTGTAGGATCCTATGGAAGAAGAAATTGATGAACCTAAAATCTCATTAGATGAAAAAGAGGAGGAGAGTGATGAACAAAAGGAGGAAGAATGGATTAGCTACCCATGCTTACTAAAGGAGGATGAATGTTATGTTCCTGAGGATTCTTTTGAAAAAAATTATAATAAAGCTCTATTGCTTGTAGATCATGAAAACCATGCTTTATGTGATAGTTATATTGTTGAGTTTATTCATGAGGCTACTGAAAATTATTATGAGAAAGGAAAATATGGTTGTAGAAGTTTTCATGGTATTGAAACACCTCTCTATGTGCTGAAAGTTTTGAAGTTACTCTTGTTTTATCTTCCTATGCCTGTCACTTTGTTCTTTGTGAATTTATTTGCATACACGATTCCTATGCATAGGAAGTGGGTTAGACTTAAATGTGTTTTGAATTTGCTTCTTGATGCTCTCTTTTACTTCAACTCATATTTCTTATGTGAGCATCCTCTCAAACTATCATGCCTGAAGATGATAATATGTCCATTATTCTTGGGAGACCTTTTCTTAATAATGCAGGCGCTATTATTAATTGTAATCAAGGAAAGGTGACTTTCAATGTTAATGTCAAGGAACATACTATCTATTTCCCCAAGAAGATTGAAAGGACTTATGGTTTGAAATCAATTGAACATGTTGAGGGCATTCAAGTTGGAGAGATATATTGTCCCATACCAAGAGAAAAGTTTGAAACTATTATGATTGGGACCATTGCTATCAAAGTTGAGGTAACATAATCACTAGTGGAATACAAAGTTTTGTCTCATATGAAATTGTTTTAGTAGCAAGACCTGATCAACCTTGTTAACAAAAGGATTTCATTGAACAAAACAATTTTTTCACCATGATTATCTCCGCTTACTTCCATTCTATCCATTTTAGTTTTTGCTTATGCCTAACTTAAAGGCGTTAAAGAAAAGTTTTAGATGACTCTTGGAAGTTATTACTTCAGTAATAACCGCTCCTTATCCTTTTTATTTGCTTTTTGTGCCAAGAATAACCTCTAATGAGAGAAAAATAATGATTGGGAAAGTTGCTGTCCCGAAACAGATTTATGTGCTTCACCGTAAAAATTCATGTAAAATCTCTGAACGTCTTTTTGAGGTGTGAATTTTTGTTCTTCTGCCCCAGGTTGTTATCTAACTTTCGTTAGTTAAACACTTTTTGATTTGAGCAACAGAAGGTCTTCGAAAAAAATTCGTCTTTACCTGCTGGTCTGTTTTGACAGATTTCTGCCATTTTCTGCATTTGCTTCTTGTTAGTTCCTTTTTGAGTTCTTTTGGGGAATTGAGCTTTTTGAGGGAAGTGCTACAGTAGATAGTGTTTTAATGGAAGTTTATTGGTGTTAGAACTGAACCTAAAGACTTATTATCTTGAGTGCACTAATGTTGCTAATAAAGATTGTGTGAAGTTTTGTATGAAGGAAAAAATTTAGGTGTATGGAAGGAATGAGTAATGAGATGAAGGATGGACTAAAGCTCAAGCTTGGGGATGCCACACGTATCACCCCAAGAAATATCCAAGAAGTACAAGCATCAAAGCTTGGGATGCCCAAGGCATCCCCTTCTTCATCAATAAAAATCCCAGGTTTCTTCCAAACGCTTCATTTTTATTGTTTAGTGCACAGTTGTGTTGTTCTTGGAGCATCTTCTTTTTTGTTTTTGTTTTGGTTTTTCGTTTGCTGAATAAATTGGTTGGAACTCCTCTTTCATGCATTGGTTTTCAAATAGTTTGGTTTGGTTTGGAAAAGAGTAGGAAAGCTCATGCTTAAGTGGTAAAGAGAGTTTGTTTTTGACTGTGGCCTATGCTTTGTCATGCCATGCTTGATATTGTTTTGGATTTATGCTTAGTATTCTTTGTTGTAGCATGACTTGTTATAAACAATTGTGATTGCTTAATGTGCCTTGGAAGAATCATGCGTTGTTTTAGCATATTAAAGCATAGTATTGTGGTATTCTCCTTTGATGCTTTATTTGGGTTGACTTGGCACATGCTCACACCATGTTATGACTATCCCAAGTCACCATAAGCCTTTATGATCCTTTAGTTTTCAACTTGTAGTATCACTTTATGCTTTGATCAATGATGTTTTGTCTTTCTGCATGATTATGGCCATTATTGCTCTCTCGTTTGTTGCTCCCTTTCTATTGCTAGCCTTCACTTACACTGAGTGTTTTACTCTTGTTTCCAACTCCCCTAAACCAAATATTGCCAAAGTGTCCACCATACCTACCTATTAGCATCATTTGCTACTTCCGTGCATATTCAATATGCCTTGTTTTCTTCCGAATAAAATGTTTGCTTGTTATGAGAAAGTTAGTAAAGCTCTCACGAACTTGATAGCACACTTTATTTTCTTGCACTTAATAAACCTGAACCATTGCGTCCTTCTTTGTTGCGTATATGCTTGCGCTTTATAAGTTGAAGTTAGCAGAACCATGTTTCATGGGGAACATTTTCAACATTTCGATGGTACTTAGTGCCTCGTTGATATCATGTTCTTTTACTTATGGATCCCGGCAGTGTGAAATAGAAGTGGAACTTGTAAGATCATGGAGTTTGTATGTATGTTAGAGAAACGCCTGGGCCGCTAGCCTAAGCCATGCCTAATCATGGTGGAAACTTGCAGCATAATCGTAATGAGCATTCTATGAAGCATCCTCAATAAAAATCTATGCACATAGTAAATAAAAAGATCGCTGAGATGCTCATTGTCTGCTTGCCTTGTCATTTTGATTATGGGATAGCTCCTGTGTCATGTGCAAGGGGTACCCCATTGGCGGTTCTCTATGATACATATATACTTACAATGACAAGAGATTACTTGTGACTGAAGTTGAGTAGCATGAGGATCGGTCTTCGTAAGTAAGGGGCATGAGACTTCGATTTATAACTTGTCAAGCATATCCTCTTAGTTGTGTCACTTTAACCTTAACCATTTAAAGATGCTTATGATAGGGGAAATGATAGCTCAAAGCTAATGAGTACCATACTTTCAGCATTTGGAAGCCTTTCAAACTTTTCAAAACCTGTTCATTTCCTTGTTGAGTCTTCACACATTCTATGAGCACTTTCTTGAGAGCATAGTGGCCATTCTTAGTTCTATGTGCATTGTCCCAAGACTTGTTGATTGATGCATACCTTGATAGTGCTTGTTTTAAACTATTTGTATCTAGTCACTCTTGTAAACTTTGAAGGTGTCCTTTGCATTTATGTTTGCTACTCTATGAGGGACAAGCTGAATGCCACTATGCTATGTTTTCTTTATGTGAAACAAACAAACGTCTTGCAAAGCATTGTTATTCATGAATCTTTTGTTTGTGCCTTTTCATGTTGCATCATAGTTTCTTTGTCCTATTGTTAGAACTTTGTCTTTCATGTTATCATTGAAGTACTATGATCCCAGCTTTGAATGTTTTACAAATACTTTGATCAAGTCTTTGATGGTGCATGTCACCTCAAAAATTATTCTTTCTTTTTATCACTTACCTACTCAAGGACAAGCAGGAGTTAAGCTTGGGGATGTTGATACATTGCAAATGTATCTATAATTTTTGATGTTCCATGCTTGGTTTTATCTCCTTTCTTGTGTTTTGTCCACACTTTGGAGTACTTTTCATATGATTTCTTGGACTAACCTATTAACAAGAGCCACAGTGCCGGCTGCCTGTTTTCTGCTGTTTTTGGTTCCAGGAAAGTCAGAAAATGAATATTCTCGGAATTGGACGGGACAAAAGCAAAAGTGCTTATTTTTCCAGAAGACCCACGGAGCCAGAATACGAGACGGAGGAGAGCCAGGGGTTGGCCACACCACCCCCAGGCGCGAGCTGGGCCTGGCCGCGCCAGGGCATGGTGTGGGCCCCCTAGGCACCCCCTCGGTCTCCCTCTTCACCTATAAGAAGCCTTCTGACCTAAAAACTCCGGGGGGTTTGACGTTTTTCCAGAAGGAGTTCCGCTCCGCCGCCACCACCAGATTCCACGAAACAGCACCAGAAACTCCGTTCTGGCACCCTGTCGGGACGGGGAATTGGAGGAGATCATCGCCATCATCATCACCATCGCTTCTCCATCGACCATCCATGTTTCCCCCATCTATGAGTGAGTAATCCTCTGCTGTAGGCTATGGGGATGGTAGGGATTGGATGAGATCGTTCATGTAGTGGCATCAGATTGTTAGGGCATGGTGCCTAGTATCTTTTATTAGTGCTTTATGACTTTGTTGCGACTTGTTGTGCTTAATGCTTGTCACTAGGGCCCGAGTGCCATGATTTCAGATCTGAACATGTTATTGATTCATTATGATAGTATTGTTTTTGGTCTTATCTACAAGTTGTATACACACGTTGTTGTCCGGAACCAATGGCCCCGAAGTGACAGAAATCGGGATAACCGGAGGGAATGTCTTTGATGTGAGGATCACATGTGTTCACGGAGTGTTAATGCTTTGCTCCGGTGCTCTATTAAAAGGAGCACCTTAATTGCCAGTAGTTCCGTTGAGGCCCGCTGCAAACAGGCTGGCAGGACAAAAGATGTTGTGCAAGTTCTCATTGCGAGCACGTATGACTATATATGGAACACATGCCTAGGATTATCTAGTACTGGGATGCTTTATCTTATTTATCTGCAATTGCCTTATGTTCTGATTGCTATGTGAATTGTATTGTCCATGCAACGCCCGTCCATCCATCCCTATGGCTACCGCACTCGAATCCCACTGTTTACTGCTATTGTCACCATTGTCTTTACTTTAGTACTGCTATTACTTTGCTATTCCTACTACAAAACTGTTGCTACTGATAAACTGCTGTGAGCAAGATTGTTTCCAGGTGCAGCTGAATTAACAACTCAGTTGTTAAGGCTTATAAATATTCTTTGTCTCCCCTTGTGTCGAATTAATAAATTGGGTTTCACTTCCCTCAAAAATACTGCGATACACCCCCTATACTTGTGGGTCATCATGTATGCATGTTTGCCAAAATGTTGATTCATTTCTGTTTCGGCAAATCGTTTGCATTACGCGTATGTCATATTTTGAGGAGAGGTCATGGCAAATTTTTCTGGCGACCATGCATGCATGTGTGTGCACATTCTAAAATATTCTCTTGATCTATACCGCGCAGGCGGTCATGGTCATCAAGATGAGCGAAATCCTCGTGGCTAGAGATTTGAAAGGTGCGACGGCCGAAATGATCCAGAACAACGAGACCCAGATAAGATGTCCATCTCGCAAATGCAGACTCAGGGGTTTGATGGACCCTTATTCTGGAGTATTGCAGAACCACCTGCTCATGCATGGTTTCATGTCTGGCTTTACTCGTTGGATCAGTGACAAAGATGACGTTAATAATGATGGGACTATAGGAAATGAGGAAGGGCGGCAGGGCAACAATAACAGAGAGGGTAGGCGAGAAGCCGAAGAGCCTCCCGAACATGATCATCATGAAGGAGATGCCGAACATGATCATCACAAAGGAGATGCGGGGGAAGATGATGGAGAAGACGCAGACACAAAACAGACACTGCAAACAGCCTTGCAGGACCCTCATGTTCAACAACTACTCCTCAAGGAGACGAGCAACCCCAAAGCTACCGCTAGAGAGAAAGCCAAGCTGGCGCAACTGGAGATAGACGGGAGTACTCCATTGTATGAAGGATGTCGGCCCGAGGATACCCGCTTGCATGTAATGCTCAAGTCTCTGGAGATGAAGGCGAAACACAACTGGACCAACACAAGCTTCAGTGATATGATTAGATTCTGGCATGACCGTCTTCCTAAACCGAACACTTGTCCAACAAATATCAAGGAGGCAAAGAAAGTCGTGTGCCCGATCGATCTACCGCACGTTAAATACCACGCCTACATCAACGATTGCATCATTTATTGGAACGAGTACGCGGATAGAACCACATGTCCTGTGTGCGGCCATGCATAATACAAGAGAGGGAAGAAAGCTCCAGAAAAAGTGGTATGGTACTTTCCAATCACTCCTTGTCTACAAACGGTATTTCATAGACCCTAAGGATCGGAAGCAAAGCTCATGCATTGGCACGCGGAAAGGTAGAAGCCCGAAGATGACCCGGATAAGGAGAAGATGCTAACACACCCTTCGGATGCTTGCCAGTGGAATGTAATGGACATTGAGTTCCCGTTTTTTGGGGACGATCCAAGGAACATTAGGCTGGATATGAGCACCGATGGATTAAATCCATTTGGCAACCAGAGTAGCACACACAACACCTAGCCTGTGATTGTATGGTCGTACAACCTCCCTCCATGGTTGTGCATGAAGAGGAGGTACATACACATGACTATTCTTATTCAGGGGCCGAAACAACCAGGTATTGACATCCATCTGTATCTCAGGCTATTAAAATAGGAGCTAGCCACGTTGTGGGAGACACCAACGAATACGTGGGATGCCTTTTCAGGAGAATATTTTCCTCTTAGAGCCTCATTGCTCACGACGATGCAAGACTATTCTGGTTACGCGTATGTCTCGTGCTAGGTGGGCCACGGACACTACGCATGTGTCAAGTGCATGGAGCATACGCCACATCTCCAACTAGAAAGGATCCCGGGTCTTTGAAAACCGTGTACCTCGAGACTCGAAGGTGGCTTCGCAAAGATGACCCGTGGAGAAAATGCGGAGATTTGTTATATGGTAAAGCCGAGCACAGAATAGTCCCATGTCCGAGGAGCAGGGAAGAAATTGAGGAATTGCTGAATAATTGGACAGAGTGTCCTGCATGGGGAAAGAAGCGTAAGAGGCCGAAACCGCTGATGAATGTATGGAAAGCGAGGTTTGTTTTCTAGGACCTGCCGTACTAGAAGATCCTACACACGCCACATAGCCTTGATGTCATGCAAATCACGAAGAAGGTGTTCGAGAGTCTCGTTAGCACCCTACTCAACATGCCAGAGAGGACCAAAGATGGGCCGAAAGCAAGAAGCGACCTAAAACATCTAGGCATCAGGGAAGATCTTCAGGGAGGACGCCTTAATGACGATGATGATGATTATTATAAGGAGGAGACCCAAGATCGCCGCAGGAGGAAAAGGGCCAAGAAGTCCGACTATTACTACCCCCCTTCCTGCTTCACTCTAAGTTAGCGGGAAATCGAGAAGTTTATCAAGTGCCTCCTAGGAGTGAAAGTTCCTTACAGTTACTCAGGGAAGATAAGCAGATATATAGACGCGGTAAAGTAGAGGTTCAGTGGGATGAAGTCTCACGACTGTCACGTACTGATGACGCAGATACTTCACGTTGCAATCTGAGGTATAATGGACAAGCACGTCCGTGAGACATTGTTTGGCCTCTGCAACTTTTTTGATGTCATCTCTCGAAAGTTGATCGGCATCCAGGAGCTCGCAAGGCTACATGAAGAGATAGTGCTGATACTATGCGAGCTCGAGATTTACTTCTCGCCCGCATTCTTCGACATCATGGTGCATCTACTGGTCCATGTCATGGATGATATCATCCACCTCGGGCCGACATTCCTTCACAACATGATGTCGTTCGAAAGGATGAATGGAATCATCAAAAGCTTCATCCGCAACAGGGCCCGTCCAGATGCAAGCATAGCCAAGGGATTTCTGACCTATGAGTGTATCTCTTTCTGCCAGAATTATTTAGGCACCACTGATGAGGACCCTGTTAGTCTAGCAGGAAACAACAGGCACCTCGGCAGGCTCGCTGGATGTGGTCACCGCGAGGGTCATCGCACTATTCATGTCGACCACACTGATCGACGCGTCGAATTTGACAGGGCGAACCTAGTTGCACTAAAACATATAGAATTGCTCGACCCTTGGTGAACAGAGAACAAAATATTTATTGAGAAAAAGTACAGGACCTGGGCCAGACGAGGACTCAAGGAGAAATAATAAGAGAGCACAACTCCACCTTCACGCGGTGGTTCAAGGAGAAGCTACTGGAAAATCCCTCCTAGGGTCCTCGTACGGAAGAGGATAAACTCATATTCACCTTGTCACAGGGCCCCACACACAACCTTAGGACCTACCAGGCGTACGACATCAACGGCTACACATTCTACACCGAGGAAAAGGACAAGAATAGCAAATATCAAAACACAGGAGTAACAATGGAATGCTTCATGGACGAGTCGACTACCGTCGGAAAGATACTATGGAAGGATCGAGGAGATATAGGAGCTCGACTAATGTGGAGAAAAGGTGCCGATGTTCCATGTTAGATGGGCCAAGAATGTCAAAAAAGAAGATCGATATTTCACAACCATGGTTATACCCAAAGCCAAAACAATAACTGCCGACGCAAACGTCACCGTGAAAAATTAGCTGTGGGTATTGGCTAGCCAAGTGGACCAATGTTTTTTCATTACCGACCAGACAAATCCTAGTCGTGTTATCGTGAGGAGGGGGAAAGGAACATCATGGGAATGGATGGAGTAGCCAACGAGCAAGACTTCGACAACTACGACGACCCAAAGATGGAAGAGGACATCGACATACCTACTACTTCGACAAGAAGAAGAAGGACCACCCTACCGGCTAAAGGTTGTCTGTTCACGAGAAGAAGTCAACAAGTTCCCGGGCTAAATTATTCAACAGCGACAAAGAAGGGCAAGAAAATAGTGAAGGGCAATAAGGTTGTCAAATGCTAGGGGGCGTGTCAAACATTATTGTCGTGTGTCTATATGTGTATGTCACGTGTGTGTATGTCAAAAGCTAGCGCCGTGTGTGCATGTGTAAATCCATTACTTGGGTACTAAACTAGTACTAAATTGGTGGAATTAAGTAAAATATATTTAAAAATACAAAATATATGTTTAAACACATTTAAAAAAATCTAGATATACTTAGTACTAGTTTTATACTAAACTAGTAATAAATTGCAGGGATTAATGTGACATATATTTAAAAAATAAAAACTAAGACACCCATAATTCAAACTTGGATGCCCTAGTTAGTTAAGGGCAAGGTCAGCTACCAAAGCAGCTATGTCGTGTTGTTGTCAACTACACAACGCACACTATTTTTGTGCTAAGTGCAACAAATATCCGTCGCGCATCACACATATGCGCCACGGATATACATGGAAGCTTTGCCAGCATGTCCCCCTTCTGGGTCCACTAATATATGTGGTGCATGTTGCAGGGATGTGCCATGGATACTCTACACTTAGAAAAAATCGGGCGCATCCCCTTTCCCCAACCCCATTCCTCTCTCACTCATCAGTTCAGACCGAACACCATCGTGCATCCCCCCTTTCGATCCCGCCACATCACCGCCACTTTGGAGGAGGAGGGCCACCGCTGAGGAGTAGGGTCGCCACTTACGAGGAGGTCCGCCGCTGACGAGGAGGTCCGCTGCTGAGGAGGAGGAAACGCCTGCCACCGATCGAGGATCTCACCACCGCCATTCAGGAGCTAGCCTGCCGGCCTTCGTCGAGGTACCAGGCTAGGGTTCTTCCTCTATTTAGATTTTTCTAGGGTTCTTCTGTTTTTACATGATAGCAACACTGTCTATAATGGCTAGGGTTCCTCTATTTAGATTTTGCTAGGGTTCGTCCATGGCTAGGGTTCCTTTGTTTAGAATTTTCTAGGGTTTGTCCTCTGCTGCCCTTCAGCCTATGTTTAGATTTAGCTAGGGTTCCTCTACTTCTGCATAATCACTAATAGCAACACTTTAAGATGCCTTTGAAGCATATTAAATCCATTGTGAATAGCCCAATGTAATTCAGCTATTTTCTACAGGGAATGACAAGATACTCTAGAGTAGAAACATATACTGACAGACATACTATTTTACAAAAACCAATGAACTTCTTTCTGAAGAGTACATGGGGATTAAAACATGACCTGTGACAACTTGTCTACAATCAAACAAAGGGGGTTAATTTCTGGACTTGTATAAAGAGCTAACCATGTTACCACATCCCTGATTATACATAAATATGCTTCCATCCCTGCATTTAGATACCAAGGTCAAGATTATAGGAAACTTGAATGTGGATTTGGCTATCCATAATTTGGCTAAAGCACACAAGCTTACTTGAATGTGGAGAGTCAAGCTTCAGTTAATGGGAATTAAAGCCATACAAATAAAGAATCAACCAAGGGATTTAATCACTTTCCTAGTTCTTTAAATTTTTTATGTCATTTACGTTCATTTTCTCATTTGTGTCAAGCAGTATTGCCTAATGTTCTTTAAGTTTTTTAGTAAGAATAGATACTAACATGGTTTTAGTAGTAGTAGGTTCAGTAGTAGTAGTAAGAACAGATACTAACATGGGTTCAGTAGTATGTTCAATAGTAGGTTCAGTAGTAGTAGGTTCTTGCAGTGGTTCTTGCAGAGTAGTAGTAGGTTCAGTAGTAGGTTCTTGCAGAGTAGTAGTAGGTTTAGTAGTGATTCCCTAGTGCTTGCTTGCAGTTAGTGCTTGCTTGTAGTTAGTGCTTGCTTGCAGCTAGTGGTTCTTGCAGAGTTTCTTAGGTTTAGTAGCCTAGGTTCTGTAGCCAAAGGCCCATGCTTAGGTTCAGTAGCTTAGGTTCTAGCACCAAACTGTTGTATATATTCAAGTAAAACTGTCACTACTGACAGTTTTTGCTATTATCTGCTTGTATATTCAAGAAAAACTGTATATATTGATGAATTTGTGGGTGCAAGTGAAGGAAATATGCCCTGAGAGGCAATAATAAAGTTGTTATTATGTATTCCTTGTATATGATAGATGTTTATTTTGCACGCAATAATTGTATCGATAGGAAACATCAATACATGTGTGTTTAATAAACAAAAAGGGTTCCTAGTCATGCCTCTCTTATAGACTAGCTTGTTGATTAACAGGATGATCAAGGTTTCCTGATCATGGACATTGGATGTTGTTAATAACAAGGTCACACCATTGGTGGAATGATGTGATGAGCATTCATCCGAAGTATAGCATTACGATCAAGTCATTGTGTTTATATTGCTATAACATCATACGAAGTAATCTTTATCCTTAGACCATGAGATCATGTTAATTGCTAACACCGGAAGAGTATCTTGATAACATCAAACGTCACACCGTAACAGGGTGACTATAAAGATGGGTTCAGTGCTACGAAGGTGTTATGTTGAGGCTCATGGATCAAGAGTGGAATTTTTCAATCCAGATGACGGATAGATATACTCTGGGCCCTCTCGGTGATATCACATTAGGATAGCTTGCAAGCAAGTGATGTGATCACTAGAATGTTATATCACGGGAACGAGAAAAGAGTGCATGTCGTAGCAGATCAAACTAGGTATGGAGATACCGATGATCGAATCTCGGACATGTAATATATCGAGAGACAAAGGGATTTAGTTACAACCGTTAAAGGTTCTCACGATCACAGGAGTCATCGTTGAATGTGTAGGAGTCGACGGATCTCCGTGTCCCGTTGCGATTATTGATCGGAGAAGGGTCTCGATCATGTCTGCATTATTCGCGAACTGTAGGGTGGCAGACTTAAGAGTTACGGACACCATTTTGGAGCACATATGTTTGAACGAAAAGAATTGCAAAGCGCAGGAATTGTTTCAATAGAAACCGGAAATTGTTTGGTGAAATTGCAGAAGGTGGTTCTGCATGTGATATTGAAATATTGCAAGGGGCTATATGTGAATGTTTGTTAATTAAAGTAATTAACAAAATTCTGAATAAATTTAATAAAAGAGTTTTATTAAATGAGAGAGCATTAAATTTGGAGAAACTTAATGCATTTAAAGTGGAGACTTTAAAAGGGAATGTGAAGAGGCATTTTAATGTGGAGGAGTTACCACCACATGAATGGGGGAGGTGAGGGTCACCCCATGCGCCGCCATGGAGAGAGGGCACCCCCTCCTCCTATAAAAGGCCACCCATTCCCTCCTTCATCCTCACACCTCCTTGTGAAGGATCTCTCTCCCCCTCTAGAATTATTCCCCCATGGTCTCGGATTAGCGAGATACATGTTCCCGGTGGCATTTCGTCTGGAAGGAGTTGCTACTTCCGCTGGATCGCTGGAGCGAGGAGGTGGAGGTTGTCCAGTGGCTTGAACGTAAAGTGAAAAGTGATGCGCTGAGTTGCGGCGCTCGGACTTCCTCACGATCTTGAGATCGGCAAGTGTACGACTACATCAACCACGAGTTCCTACTTGTTAACAAAGCTCGTTGTCTTCGAGGGTAAGTTCTCTACGGATGTATGTCCACCTGTTTGCTTTGTACCTAGTAGATAGATCTTGGCGTGTAGTTCACACCGTAGGAAATTTTTTGTTTTCTATGCTGCGGACCCAACAGCAAGATATGTTCTGGTGGTTATTGATGAATTTGTCGGTGCAAGATATGTGCTTCTCCTATATGTATATGTTTATGTGTATGAGATGCATGTTTTCAACCCTTTAAGGGTTTTGAGGTGCCTATTTTCAGCAAAATGTTGATTCATTTTTGTTTCGGTGAAAAATGGGAACTCCTAGGTCGATAAATTAGCAAAGGACATGCCGGATTTTCCCGTGGATTTTTCTACTAACTAGTTGCATCTTTGTATGTAGTACTAACCATGTCAAGCGGACACAACAACTATGGGGACGGCACATCTCGACCTACAAACGTCTTAGAAGAAGCCAGGAGAGTAACAAGGCGTTTTGGGAGTTTGGCTGGGACGAGGGCGGTGACGAGATGTATGACCCAATGCAAGACAAGGATGGCGCCGCCGACGACAAAACCACTGATAGTGGTGATGGCTGATACGTTGCAAACGTATCTATAATTTTTGATGTTCCATGCTTGTTTTATATCTACTTTCTTATGTTTTGTCCATACTTTGGAGTATTTTTATAAACTTTCTTGGACTAACCTATTAACAAGATGCCACAGTGCTAGCTGCCTGTTTTCTGCTGTTTTTGGTTCCAGGAAAGTCAGAAAATGAATAATCTCGGAATTGGACGGGACAAAAGCCAAAGTCAATATTTCACCGAGGGGGACATGGAGCCAGAAGACGAGACGGAGAGGGGCCAGAGGCCGGCCACACCACCTGGCCACACGGCCAGGCCTGGCCCGCGCCAGGGGGTGGTGTGGCCACCTAGGGCACCCCCTCGGTCTCCTCTTTCGCCTATAAGAAGCCTCTGATGCAGAAACTCTAAATAATCTAGCCTCCAGCCACGAAAAGTTTCACAGCACCGCCGCCACCGAAGGGGAGATTCGGGGGACAGAAAGTCTCCGTTCCGGCACCCTGCCGGGACGGGGAAGTGCCCCCGGATCCATCTCCATCGACTCCACCACCATCTCCATCGCCGTTGCTGACTCCCATGATGAAGAGGGAGTAGTTCTTCCTCGAGGCCAAGGGCTCTACCGGTAGCTATGTGTTCATCTCTCTCTCTATGCATGACCTTATTGAGATCATGAGCTTTGTAATCTATAGATCTATTCTGCTACTCAAGTGCTTTAATGAATCTCTGCTTATCCCCACGTTTATAAAGTTGACAGTGTGCACACCGTGTGGCACTTTGGCTAAGGTTACATAAATACTTGTTATGAGTTATATTTGGAGTTGGATGTCTCTATGAAATTGTGGTGTTTGTTGGAACCATCTAGCCCTCAAGGTGATAGTGTGGGGTTATCTAGATGGGAAGGCGGACTTTGAGGAGTGATGTTATAGCCCTACCATGGATTAGAGTGTCCAACCAAAGAGTAGTTCAGAGTAGTATCATGAAGAGAAGATATTTATATGGGAGTGTTCACTAGCGAAAGTATGATCCCTAGGCCTTGTTTCTAAACATTGAAACATCGTTTGCAACTAGATATGTTACATGTTTGCTTGCTTCCATCATTTTTCCTTTAGTCTTTTCCTCCCGTCAAGCTCTTTTCTGGCACCGTTGTCTTATATCCATACCACTTGTATTTCACTATCTCTTCGCCGAACTAGTGCACCTATACACCTGACAAGTGTATTGGGTGTGTTGGGGACACAAGAGACTTCCTGTATCTTGATTGCAGGGTTGCTTGAGAGGGATACCTTTGACCACTTCCTCCCTGAGTTCAATAAACCTTTGGTGATCCACTTAAGGGAAACTTGCTGCTGTTCTACAAACCTCTGCACTTGGAGGCCCAACAACTGTCTACAAAAATAGAAGTGCGTAGACATCAATGGCCAGGATGAAGCCACTAACGATACTGGCGCTGAGGTTGACACCACTGCTAGTGAACGCACAGATGGCAGTGGTAGCCAACCTAATAGCACCAAAAAGCAAAGGAAGGATCGGCAGCCGCTAGTGCTCGGCATCGTCCAAGAGGGATTTACTAAAGTGTCCCCTTCTAGCGTACCCTTGGAGCCTGAAGAACTTGTCAAAGGGTATGGCATATAGATTGGGTGCATCATCTGGGACACCATCTCACTCAACACGGTAAACCTAAGGGCACCTGAGCAAGTGCATCTGACAGATCTCCTCATCCAGAAGCTTCACCAACAATACAAGTTCCCACATCTGTTTAACAACTTAAATCTCAAATGGAATAAGGCAAACTAGGTAGCCCTCATGAACATGAGCAACGCCTTGAGCAGTTGGAGAACCCGGGTGAAGGCACGAATTGATAAGGGTAAAAGCTTCAAGGAGATCAAGAAGCATGAGCCGAGGCTCGACGAATAGGAATTTAACTTTTTCAAGGAGAAGGTGGCTTCTGACTTGGGCGTATGGTGGACTGTGTGGGGGAAGAAGATGCAGGCACAGAACATAGGCAACCATCATTGCGGAAGTGGCAGTTATATAGGAGTAAAGCCCATTTGGGTCAAGAAGGATGCTGAGCTTCGACGTCTGGGTAAATAAAACTCGTGGCACAAATTCACGCACATGTAGACGAGGTGCTTTGTCCGGGCCCGCTACTATCTTCACCCTGTAATGAAGGAATTTGTTACGGACAATGAGGATGTGAAGAAATTTGAGAAACATCTGGTAAGGAATTTACCTTGTGTGGATCTAAAGTTATAATTAAGAATGAAGTCTGATTTCTAAACATGTTCAACTCTTCCTTCTACAGAAATAGGAAATGGAAGTAGCTATGGGCTCCTCCCAGGGGTCAACGGAGCCATGGGATGGTCCTTTCAACAGGGTGACGAACTGTTTCAAGAAAAGAGAAATGTGGAAGCTACCAATGTCAGGTGGCCATGTGCCCGGCTTAGGCACGACCATGAAAATGAGGGACTACTACAAAAAGGATGCCAAGGCTAGAAGGGAGAAAAAGTTGCAGAAGGAGGCTGAGGAGCAACGCGAGTTTCAAGAGATCAAGAAAAGAATGGATAGTATGCTGCAGATGATCGATGACCGATTGGGACAAAGGATCATAGAGATTGTTCCTTCTGTGTTGGAAGGGCTTGATGCTTGGAACCTGGTAGGTCGACAGGGGCCAATACCTCTGCCCAGCTTGACCGGCAGCAACGCGACCAGCCAGATACTAGTGCAGTTCGCATTGGTGACCCCACCCGCGGATGCCACGGGGCAGCTGATGACCCACAAGTATAGGGGGTGTATCGCAGTATTTTCGAGGGAAGTGAAACCCAATTTATTGATTCGACACAAGGGGAGCCAAAGAATATTTATAAGCCTTAACAACTGAGTTGTCAATTCAGCTGCACCTGGAAACAATCTTGATCACAGCAGTTTATCAGTAGAAATAGTTTTGTAGTAGCAATAGCAAAGTAATAGCAGTAGTAAAAGTAAATACAGTAGTAACAATTGCAGTAAACAGTAGGATTAAAGCACGGTAGGCATAGGGATGGATGGACGAGCGTTGCATGGACAAGACAATTCATATAGCAATCAAGACATAGGGCATTTGTAGATAAATAAGATAAAGCATCCAAGTACTAAATAATCATAGGCATGTGTTCCGTATATAGTCATACATGCTCGCAATGAGAACTTGCACAACATCTTTTGTCCTGCCATTGCTTGCGGCCGAGGCCTCAAGGGAACTACTGGCAATTAAGGTGCTCCTTTTAATAGAGCAACAGAGCAAAGCATTAACACTCCATGAACACATGTGATCCTCACATCAAAGCCATCCCCTCTGGTTATCCCGATTATTGTCACTTCGGGGCCTTTGGTTCCGGACAATAATATGTCTATACAACTTGCAGGTAAGATCATAAACAATACTATCATCATGAATCAATAACATGTTCAGATTAGAAATCATGGCACTCGGACCCTAGTGACAAGCATTAAGCATAACAAGTTGCAACAAAGTCAAAAATCACTAATAATAGATACTAGGCACCATGCCCTAACAATCTGATGCCATTACATGAATGATCGCATCCAATCCCTACCATCCACATAGCCTACAGTGGGAGATTACTCACTCTTGGATGGAGGAATCATGGATGGTTGATGAAGAAGCGATGGTGATGATGACGGTGATGATCTCCTCCAATTCCCCGTCCCGGCAGGGTGCTAGAACCGAGTTTCTGGTTCTAATTCATGGAATCTGGTGGTGGCGGCATAGCGGAACTCTATCTGGAAAAACATCAAACCCCCATGGGTTTTTAGGTCAAGAGGCATCTTATAGGCGAAGAGGGAGGCCGAGGGGTGATCGAGGCGGCCACACCACTCCTAGGCGCGGCCTGGGCTGGCCCGCGCGGCCAGGTGGTGTGGGCCCCTCGTGGCCCTCCTCCGTCTCATCTTCTGGCTCCGTGAGTCTTCTGGTGAAATAGGATTTTTGGCATATTTTCCGGGATTTTTCCTGATAGTTGATTTTCTGCACAAAAACTAGACACCAAGGTAATTCTGCTGAAAACAGCATCAGTCCGTGTTAGTTGTATCCAAATCACACAAGTTTAGAGGAGAAACAATAGCCAAAGTGTTCGGGAAAGTAGATACGTTTTGGACGTATCAACTCCCCCCAAGCTTAGCTTATTGCTTGTCCTCAAGAAATTCAGTTGAAAACCGAGTGCGATAAAAGAGCTTTCACGAACACATTTTCTTCATAAGATGTATATATTCTCAGCATATGATCAACTACTTAAGCAATTCATAATAAAGAGTATGCAACTAAGTTTACTTAATAGTCATTGCAAGATATGAAGAGATTCCAACTCAAAAATAGTAAGTAGCATGAAACATAAACATAAGAAACATTGCAATGCTCATAAAAAGATATGATAGAGTGGTATCTCGCTTGCCTTTGATTGTAGAGCAAACATAAATGCCGAGGCACCTCTGAAGTTCAATTGAAGACTAGAAGTAAAGATATCAAAGATACAAGCATCAAAGTCATGACACAATTAACCAAGTTTTGAGACAAGCACATTACACTAAGAATGCCAACTATGCTCTCAAGAAAGTGCTCATAGAATAAGTGGTGACTCAACAAGGAAGTAAAAAGGGTTTGAAAAGTTTGAAAGGCTTCCAAATGATGAAAGTATGATACTCATTAGCTTGGAGCTCTCATTGCCCCTATCATAGACATCTTTAAATGGTTAAGGTGAAAGTGAGGTCCAATATGAGTTATATGCTTGACAGATCATAAATTGGAAAACTCATGTCCCTTGAGTACGAGGGCCGCTCCTCATGCTACTCAACTTTAGTTACTGGTAAGTTCTTGCCATAGTAAATACATGTGTATCATAGAGAACCGCCAACGGGGTACCCCTTGCCCGATGATACGGAAGAATCCCCATATCAAAATGACAAGGCAAGCAAATAATAAGCATCTCAGCATCTTCTTATTTACCATGGGAAAATGGTGCTTTTTTCTCTCTTTCCTATTTTCTCATCTTTTTTTCTTTTTTTCTCAATAACTATCTCTCTTTTTTATAAGAAGAATGCTTCATAGATTGCTCATTATGGTCACGCTACAGGTTTCCACCATGATTAGGCATGGATTAGACCAGCCGCCTAGGCGTTTCTCTAACACACATACATAACTGCATGGACTTACAAGCTCCCCTTTTATTTCACACAAACGACATCCGTAAACAAAAGATCATGATATCAACTGGGTATATATTTACAGGTGTTGAAAGCGTTCCCCGTGATAGCACGGTTCTGCTAATCCCCAGCCTATAATTTGCAAGCATATAACTTTCATGGATAGTCACAATAGTTTAGGTTTATTAAGTGCAAGAAATAAAGTGTGCCATCAAGTTCATGAGAGCTTTACTAACTAACTTTCTCATAATAAGCAAACATTTTATTTGGAAGAAAACAAGGCATACTGAATATGCACGGAATAGCAAATGATGCTAATAGGTAGGTATGGTGGACACTTTTGGCAATATTGGTTTTAGGGAGTTGGAAACACGAGTAGAGCTCATACTCAATGCAAGTGAAGGCCAGCAATAGAAAGGGAGCGACAAACGAGAGAGCAATAACTGTCATAATCATGCTCGCAACAAAATAGGACTAATTATGGCATGAAAGTGATTCAAAAACCCTGAGGAAAAAATTCATCGAGGCTTAACTGATTATTGTTTCAGTCATATGCATGCGTGAGCATGTGCCAAGTCGATTCAAATGAAACAGTCAGAGGAGGATACCACAATGTCATACCAAGTTGTGAATAGAACAATGCGAGCAAACATTCATATGACATGCTACAAACCATTAGCAAGCTCGAGCTAATCATAAGAAAGCAAGAACTACTAAGCATCCATAAATAACATACACCTTACATGAATAGACTAAGCATGCCCATAATGATGAGTATATGTACAAAAATGAAAACAAATACAGTTTGTTACCAGCCTCTTACCACACCTCAAGTTGTTATTAATCTTCATTATTTCACTTCACTTGTGTGGCTTGAATAATAACATGAAACAAAACTCCACTGAGGACTATTGAACCCTACAACAAACTTCACAAAACAAAAGAAGAACAGAAAATATTTTTGGTGTTTTTGATTTTTAATGGCAAAAACAAAAAGGAAGATCAAGCAAAGCGAAATCTTTTTGGGTTTTCCGAATAATTAAGACAAAGCTAAAAGAAAAAGGCAAACCAAGGCAAAAAGATAAAGAAGCAAGCAAAGAGAAATAAAGAAAATATTTTTGGTCTTTTTGTGTTTTGGAAAGTAGAAATAAAGCAAGAACGAAGACTAAAAAGAAAACAAAACATGGATATACACAATACTGACTGAACATGATATGTAGATGAGTGTGATGTCGGTGTACCTCCCCACAAGCTTAGGCTATTGGCCTAAGTGCATATCAATCCCAAGCTGGCCAGGAAGGAGCACCTCCAAAATATGGCGAGGAAGTGCCTTCATCCTGATATGAACTCAAGGACGCCCTAGCGTAGTGTGTAGAGTAGTCGTAAGAAGGCATGATGTCTACGCACTTCTATTCTTGTAGACAGTTGTTGGGCCTCCAAGTGCAGAGGTTTGTAGAACAGCAGCAAGTTTTCCCTTAAGTGGATCACCCAAGGTTTATCGAACTCAGGGAGGAAGTGGTCAAAGGTATCCCCTCTCAAGCAACCCTGCAATCAAGATACAAGAAGTCTCTTGTGTCGCCAACACACCCAATACACTTGTTAGGTTATAGGTGCACTACTTCGGCGAAGAGATAGTGAAATACAAGTGGTATGGATAATTATAAGTGGTAACGGTGATAGAAAATAGCTTGCTGGCGTGTGGTTGACGTGGGAAAAGACTAAAGTAAAACTGAAATAAAGATGGAAGCAAGCAAACATGTAACAGATCTAGTTGCAAACGGTGTTTCAATGCTTAGAAACAAGGCCTAGGGATCATACTTTCACTAGTGAACACTCTCATATAAATATCTTCTCTTTATGATACTACAATGAACTACTCTCCGGTTGGACACTCTAATCCATGGTAGGGCTATAATAGCACACCTCAAAGTAAGCCTTTCCCATCTAGATAACCCCACATTGTCACCTTGAGCACTAGATGGTTCCAACAAACACCACAATTTCATAGAGACAACCAACTCAAAATATACGCATGATAAGTATTATAAACTCTAGCCTAAGTGCCACCATGGTGTGCATGCTGTCACTTTCACACACATGGGGAGAGCAGAGATCTATTAAAGCACTTGAGTAGCAAGGTAGATCTACTTGATTACAAAGCTCATGATCACAATATGATCATGCATAGAGAGAGAGATGAACACATAGCTACCGGTAGAACCCTTAGCCTCGAGAGAGAACTACTCCCTCCTCATCATGGGAATCAGCAATGGTGATGGAGATGGCGGTGGAGATCGATGGAGATGGCTCCGTGGGCACTTCCCTGTCCCGGCAGGGTGCCGGAACAGAGACTTTATGTCCCCCGAATCTCCCCTTTGGTGGCGGCGGCGCTGCGGAACTTTTCGTGGATTTCTGATTGACCATCTAGGGTTTTTGCCTCGGGAGGAATATATAGGCGAAGGAGGCGAGGTTGGTGGCCGTCCAGGGGGCCCACACCATGCCCTGGCGCGGCCAGGCCCAGCCCGCGCCTGGGGGTGGTGTGGCCAACCCCTTTGTGTCTCCTTCTGGCTCCGTGAATCTTCTGGGAAAATATCAACTTTGGCTTTTGTCCGGTCCAATTCTGAGAATATTGATTTTCTGACTTTCCTGGAACCAACAACAGCAGAAAACAGGCAACTGGCACTATGGCATCTTGTTAATAGGTTAGTCCAAGAAATCATATGAAAAGTATTCCAAAGTTGGAACAAAACACAAGAAAGTAGATAAAACCAAGCATGGAACATCAAAAATTATAGATACATTTGCAATGTATCAACATCCCCAAGCTTAACTCCTGCTCGTCCTCGAGTAGGTAAGTGATAAAAAGAATGAATGATTTTTGAGGTGACATGCACCATCATAAACTTGATCAAAGTATTTGTAAAACATTCAAAGCTGGGATCATAGTACTTCAATCATAACATGAAAGACAAAGTTCTAGCAATAATACAAAGAAACTATGTTGCAACATGAAAAGGCATAAACAAAAGATTCATGAATAGCAATGCTTTGCAAGACGTTTGTTTGTTTCACATAAAGAAAACATAGCATAGTAGTATTCAGCTTGTCCCTCATAGAGTAGCAAATATAAATGCATAGGACACGTTCAAAGTTCATAAGAGTGACTAGATACAAATAGTTTAAAACAAGCAATATCAAGGTATGCATCAATCAACAAGTTTTGGGACAATGCACATAGAACTAAGAATGGCCACTATGCTCTCAAAGTAGGTGCATAAAGGTAGAAGGTGGAGACTCAATATAATGCTGGAAGAAAGGCCTTCATAGAAGGAAGCAGAGATTCAAGTTTCATAAAGAGCTTCCAAAAATTATGGTACTTATAGCTTTCAGCTCTCATTTCCCCTATCATAAGCATCTTGAAGTGATTAAGGTTAAAGTGAACAAACTATCGTGTACATGCTTGACGAAGTATAAGTTAGAAATCTCATGTCCCTTGAATACGAGGGCCGCTCCTCATGCTACTCATGTTTAGTCACCGGTAAGTTCTTGTCATCGTAAGTACATGTGTATCATAGAGAACCGCCAACGGGGTACCCCTTGCCCGATGATACGGAAGAATCCCCATATCAAAATGACAAGGCAAGCAGACATCGGGCATCTCAACAATCTTCTTATTTACCATGGGAATGTGGTGCTTTTTTCTCTCTTTCCTCTTTTCATAATCTCTTTTTTTTCTTTTTTCTCTTTTTTCTCAATATAGGACTCTTTTTTTATAAGAAGAATGCTTCATAGACAGCTCATTATGGTTACGCTGCAGGTTTCCACCATGTCAGCATGGATTAGACCAGCGGCCCAGGCGTTTCTCTAACACATATACATAACTCCATGGACTTATAAGCTCCCCTTTCATTTCACACCGACGACATCCATAGACAAAAGAGCATGATATCAACTAGCTACAATGTACCAGTGCAATGTTGAAAGCGTTCCCCATGACAGCATGGTTCTGCTAATGCCCAACAAATAAGTGCAAGCATATACAACATAGACGACACAATGGTTTAAGATTATTAAGGGCAAGAAAAGTAAAGTGTGCCATCAAGTTCGTGAGAGCTTTAATCACTAGTTTTCTCATAACAAGTTTAATTTGGAAGGTAAACAAAAACATGAATATACTTGGAATAGCTTAAGCTAGTAGGTAGGTATGGTTGACTATTTGGAATAACTTGGTTTAGGGAGTTGGATGCATGAGTGGAACTCATATTTGGTTGCGGAGGCTAGCAAAAGACTGGGAGCGACAAACTAAGAGAGCAATAATGGCCATAATCATGCAGAGCGACAAAACATCATTGATCAAAGCATAAAGTGATACTACAAGTTGAAAACTAAAGGATCATAAAAGCTATAGTGACTTGAGATAGTCATAACATGGTGTGATCATGCGCCAAGTCAACCCAAATAAAGCATCAAAGGAGAATACCACAAAATTATGCTTTAATATGCTAAAACAACGCATGATTCATCCAAGGCACATTAAGCAATATCAATTGTTTATAACAAGTCATGCTACAACAAAGAATACTAATCATAAAGCCAAATCAATATCAAGCATGGCATGACAAAGCATAGGCCACAGTAAAAAACAAGCTCTCTTTACCACTTAAGCATGAACTTTCCTACTCTTTTCCAATCCAAACCAAACTATTTGAAAACCAATGTATGAAAGAGGGGGTACAACCAATTTATTCAGAAAACTAAGCAAACCAAGCAAACAAAAACCAAAACGAAAATGAAAAAGAAGATGCTCCAAGAATAACACAACTGTGCATGAAACAATAAAAATGAAGCGTTTGGAAGAAACCTGGGATTTTTATTGATGACGAAGGGGATGCCTTGGGCATCCCCAAGCTTTGATGCTTGTAATTCTTGGATATTTCTTCGGGTGACACGCATGGCATCCCCAAGCTTGAGCTTTAGTCCATCCTTTATCTCATTACTCATTCCTTCCATACACCTGAAATTTTTCCTTCATACAAAACTTCATACAATCTTTATTAGCAACATTAGTGCACTCAAGATAATAAGTCTTTAGATTCAGTTCCAACTCCAACAAAACTTCCATTAAAACACTAACTACTGTAGCACTTCCCCCAAAAATCTCAATTCCCCAAAAGAACTCAAAAAGGAACCAACAAGAAGCAAATGCAGAAAATGGCAGAAATCTGTCAAAACAGACCAGCAGGTAAAGACGAATTTTTTCAAAGACCTTCTGTTGCTCAACTCAAAAAGTGTTGAACTAACAAAAGTTATATAACAACCTGGGGCAGAAGAACAAAAATTCACGCCTCAAAAGGACGTATAGAGATTTTACACGAATTTTTATGGTGAAGCACAGAAATCTGTTTCGGGACAGCAACTTTCTCAATCATTACTTCTCTCTCATTAGAGGTTACTCTTGGCACAAAATACAAATAAAAAGGATAAGCAGTGGTTATTACTGAAGTAATAACTTCAAAGACTCATCTAAAACTTTTGGGTTATCTCCCAATAAGTACTTTTCTTTAACGCCTTTAAGTTAGGCATGATAGTTTGAGAAGATGCTCACATAAGAAATATGAATTGAAGTAAAAGAAAGCATCAAGAAGCAAATTCAAAGCATATTTAAGTCTAACCCACTTCCTATGCATAGGAATCTTATAAAGAAACAGGTCATGAAAGCACAAAGCAACAAGCATAGGAAAGCAAAACAAGTGCAACTTCAAGACTATCAACATAAAGAGGGGCAACTTAATATTATTGAGATGCCTAAAACAATGTTTCCCTCTCTCATAATAACTTTCAGTAGCATCATAAATAAAATTAATAATATAACCATCACAAGAAACATTCTTATCATGAGCCACATGCATAAAATAATTAATACACCCCACATAAACATAGTCATTCTTATTAATTATAGTGGTAGCAAATTCAAAAAAATAGCTATCATTATTATTTTCATCACCATAATCATCAAATATAGGAGGCATATTATAATCATAATTAATTTCTTCCTCAATAGTAGGTGGACTGAAAATATCATATTCATCATTGTAATCATCATATATTTGAGGTTTGGTGTCATCATAAGCAATAGAATAGCTATCTTTCAAAGCTGGGGAACTAAAAAGATCATTTTTATAAATTTTTATAAAAACTAGCTTCACCAAGCTTAGACTTTTCCATAGCAATAGCAATAATGATGTCCAAAGAATTCATACTAACAACATTGCTATTAGCATGCAAATAAAGTTCCATAGGTTTTTTAATTTTCTCTTCAAACACTTCATGTCCTAACTCAAGATAAATACTATAAAGCTCTCTAATTTTTTTGTTGTTTTCCATTAAGCCTAACTAGTGATAATAAAAACAAGAAACAAAAAGATATGATTGCAGAATCTAAAGGAAATAACTTCAAGCACTCGCACACCAACTATAGTACTAGAGATAGCTGAGTAGCCAGAGGATGTGAGTACCTTTTACCTTACCTCCCCGGCAACGGCGCTAGAAAATAGCTTGATGTCTACGCACTTCTATTCTTGTAGACAGTTGTTGGGCCTCCAAGTGCAGAGGTTTGTAGAACAGCAGCAAGTTTTCCCTTAAGTGGATCACCCAAGGTTTATCGAACTCAGGGAGGAATTGGTCAAAGGTATCCCCTCTCAAGCAACCCTGCAATCAAGATACAAGAAGTCTCTTGTGTCTCCAACACACCCAATACACTTGCCAGGTGTATAGGTGCACTAGTTCGGCGAAGAGATAGTGAAATACAAGTGGTATGGATAATTATAAGTGGTAACGGTGATAGAAAATAGCTCGCCGGCATGTGGTTGACGTGGGAAAAGACTAAAGTAAAACTGAAATAAAGATGGAAGCAAGCAAACATGTAACAGGTCTAGTTGCAAACGGTGTTTCAATGCTTAGAAACAAGGCCTAGGGATCATACTTTCACTAGTGAACACTCTCATATAAATATCTTCTCTTTATGATACTACAATAACTACTCTCCGGTTGGACACTCTAATCCATGGTAGGGCTATAATAGCACACCTCAAAGTAAGCCTTTATCATCTAGATAACCCCACACTATCACCTTGAGCACTAGATGGTTCCAACAAATACCACAATTTCATAGAGACAACCAATTCAAAATATACTCATGATAAGTATTATAAACTCTAGCCTAAGTGCCACCATGGTGTGCACGCTGTCACTTTCACACACATGGGGAGAGCAGAGATCTGTTAAAGCACTTGAGTAGCAAGGTAGATCTACTTGATTACAAAGCTCATGATCACAATATGATCATGCATAGAGAGAGAGATGAACACATAGCTATCGGTAGAACCCTTAGCCTCGAGAGAGAACTACTCCCTCCTCATCATGGGAATCAGCAATGGTGATGGAGATGGCGGTGGAGATCGATGGAGATGGCTCCGGGGGCACTTCCGTCCGGCAGGTGCTTAACAGACTTTCTATCCCCCGAATCTCCCCTTCGGTGGCGGCGGCGCTGCGGAACTTTTCGTGGATTTATGATTGACCATCTAGGGTTTTTGCCTCGGGAGGAATATATAGGCGAAGGAGGCAAGATCGGTGGCCGGCCAGGGGGCCCACACCATGCCCTGGCACGGCCTGGGCTGGCCCGCGCCAAGGGGTGGTCTGGACACCCTGTGGCCCCCCTTCGTGTCTCCTTCTGGCTCCGTGAATCTTCCGGGAAAATATCAACTTTGGCTTTTGTCCGGTCCAATTCCGAGAATATTGATTTTCTGACTTTCCTGGAACCAAAAACAGCAGAAAACAGGCAACTGGCACTATGGCATCTTGTTAATAGGTTAGTCCAAGAAATCATATGAAAAGTACTCCAAAGTTGGAACAAAACACAAGAAAGTAGATAAAACCAAGCATGGAACATCAAAAATTATAAATACATTTGCAATGTATCAAGGCACATCCCCCTGATGCTGCCCGTGGAAACCAAGCAAGCGGAGCTGCTCGTCCACCTCCTCCTTGGAACACGACCATGGCATCCTGCAAATACTGAACAAAGTGGACTAAACCAAGCAAAGGAATTTTTGTCTCGTCTCCATCAGTAAACAACATCTTGTAAACTAAATTCTCGGTACTAGAGTCAGTAGTAACAAAATGATGTGTTTTCATAGCAGCAAAATCAAGTCTTTGTGGTGTCAACACAGTGTCATTAGGATCAACAGAAAGTTCTAAGGCAGCAACCATGTGTGAGGCAATAATACCCCCATAAATGGGTCCTCTAGCAGTTAAGCGACAGGCAATGAGAGAACCCAGATTATACTTGGTATCATTATTAAGTGCAGCAGCAAGAAAGGCTAAATGATAATTAGAAATATTACTAGTGTTCTCCCTACCAAGAATACTAGTGGCAAGATAATAAGCCAAATATCTAATAGCTGGGAGTTGAATGTTTCTTATCTTCCCACGCTGAGCTGTGCGGTCATCGTCATTTGTCACACTTCGGTAGAGCTCCAGCAAACCAGCGGGTCGACCTTGGATCTTCTTCACTGTCCCAGTCATGCCTATGCCTATAATGCTGCAAAATCTTTCCAATGGCATGGTAATAGGCATATTATAAATTTTGAACGAAACAGTTGACCGATAAGGGGTGTTAGTGAAAACAAAACTTTCAACGAAAGTTTTGGTGAGCACGGCATATTGCTCACTCTCATCTTCCATGTAAGCGGTCATCCCAACCCTCTGAACCAGTAGTAAGAAATCATCGAGGATCCTTGCATCTTGCAAAAAGGTAAAACAAGGGAAGGTAGACGAGTGAGCATCTCCCTCACCTCCTTCATTGCCAAAGCATGGTGTAATAAGATCTTCATTATATGATGGCCTAAATTGAGAAGCTGATCTTCAAGGCCTTGCCCTCCTATGTGTGTTCCTCTCAAATACTTCTCCAAAAGTGTGGTTGTTCATCTCCTCTATTCTGAAATTTAAGCATCCATCATACAAGTGATCGCAAAGTGAATACATAATGAAAGGAACTACTCATAGGGACTTGTAAGAGGCCTAAACATGCATCAAAACAATTTCTCTAAGCATTGAACAAGCTCACTAGCTCACATAACCTGTCACCTACAGTAGCAAAATACTCAAAATATAATCCACTAAACACAAATCTACTTAGACAAGCGGAGGAGTCACATACCGGAGAACAAATGCTCCAAATTTCAGCAGCAAAGATGGGCTGAGCAAGGAGATCGAAAAATCGCGCGTAAGAATAGCAAGAACGCGAGTTTGAGAAATGAACTGGTGTTTTCTTGGGAGAGGGAAAGGAGTAGCAGGAGGGAGAGTAAGTGGAGGGCCAGGGGTGGCCCACACCATGGACAGGCGCGCCCCTGGGGTGGCCATGCCACCAGGTGGTGGGCCTACCTGGTGGGCCCCCCTGGATCACTCCAGGTACTTCTCTGCCCCTCTTTTGACGTAAAATTTTAATATGAATTTTCTAGAATTTTTTGAGACACTTTATTTTTAGCAGTTCCCAGGTATTGATGAATGATTTTCAGGCAGAAAGATAATTTTGGAATGATGCAATAACAAAACAAAACTAAAACTACAGAAGTTCTAAGACACTTTAAAATGCAAGCAACTAGCAATATAAAAGTAACCTAAGCGAAAGAAAAAAATTAAAATGGATAAAATAAAAGTAAGCAAAGATAATCATGGTGAAAACATTGTTTTGTTCATTAAAAATCCCTTTGTTAACAAGGTTGATCAGGTCTTGTTACCAAAACAATTTTATATGAAACAAAACTTTGTATTCCACTAAATGATTATGTTACCTCAACCTTGATAGGAATGGTCCCAATCATAATAGTTTCATATTTTTCTCGTGGTATGGGACAATATATTTCTCCAACTTGGATGCCCTCAATATTTTCAATTGAATTTAAGCCATAATTCCTATCAATCTTCTTGGGTAAATAGATAGTATGCTCCTTGTCATTAACATTAAAAGTTACCTTTCCTTGATTGTAATTAATAATAGCTCCTGCAGTATTAAGAAAAGGTCTCCCAAGAATAATAGACATATTATCATCTTCAGGCATTTCAGGCACAACAAAGTCAGTTAATATCAAGCAATTATGAGCCACTTGAACAGGAACATCCTCACATATACCAACAGGAATAGTGGTAGATTTATCAGCCATTTGTAAAGATATATCAGTTGGTATTACTTTCTCCAATTGAAGTCTTTTATAGAGAGAAAAAGGCATAACACTAACTCCTGCTCCCAAATCACACAAGGCAGTTCTAACATAATTATTTTGAATAGAGCATGGAATAGTTGGAATCCCTATTTCTCCAAGTTTCTTTGGAACCTTACCATTAAAGGAATAATTAGCAAGCAAAGTAGAAATTTCCTCATTAGGGATCTTTCTTTTATTATAGACAATATCCTTCATATACTTTGAATAAGCAGGTAATTTAATAGCATCAGTCAAAGGAATTTGCAAAAATAAAGGTTTCATCCACTCACAAAACTTATTATAGTGTTCATCTTCCTTTGACTTGTGTTCCTTATCAGGAAAAGACATTGGTTTTTGAACCCAGGGTTCACTTTCACTACCATGTTTATTGGCAACAAAATCTTCCTTAGTGTACTTAGCATTTTTAGTGTTCCTTTCAGATTCTTCCTCGATTTCTTCTTTATCAGGAGCATCATTTTTCGCATTACCACTCTTAGTTTCAGCATCAAAGACAGATATACTATTAGGATCTTTAGCAGGTTTAGAAGATTCTACAACTGTTTTATGTTTCTTTTTCTTTCTCTTAAAAGAAGTACCTCTATCTTCAGTTTGTTGGGAATCTTGCTAAATTCTTTTAGGATGCCCCTCAGGATATAGAGGATCAAGGGTGGCAACGCCACTTCTAGTTCTAATTTCATAAGCTTGTTTTTCCTTAGAAGCATTAACTAGCAAATCTTTTTGTACCTTAATGAGGTGATCAATTTGAGTTTTAACCATTTGGAAATGTTTAACAAGCATTTTAACATCATTAGAGGTTCTTTCTACAATATCCTTTAACTCAATAATAGCTCTAGAGTTTTCCATCAAATGATTGTGCACTCTTTTATTAAAATTATCTTGCTTAACAATAAAAATATCAAATTCTTCCACGCATTGATCAGAAGGTTTAGAATAAGGAATATCACCTTCATGAAAATGTTGGAGAGAGTGTACCTCAATAGTGGATGAGTGGGAGATTGGCTTACATAATTCTTCTATAGGAGGTAAATTCTTCATGTCTTCAACTTTAATACCTTTCTCCTTAAGACATTTCTTAGCTTCCTTCATCACTTCATCATTTAGTTCAATCACTCCCCTCTTCTTTGGTGTTGGTGTTGGCTCAGGCATAGTTAAGTCAGGTGTAGTTGGCTCAGGTGAAGTCCAGTCATCATAATTCTTGCTTATTTTAGTCATTAATTCCTCAGCTTCTTTGGGAGTTCTCTTCCTAAAAACATAATCAACACAACTATCCAGGTATGTCCTAGATTCTTCAGTTAGTCCATTATAATATATATCAAGGAGCTCATTTTTAGGTAATGGACATCCAGCATGTGCATGAATCAAAGAACAAAACCTTGCCCATGATTCAGGCAATATCTCTTTTTCTCCCTATTTAAAATCAAAAAGTTCCTGCAAAATGGCATGTCTAGCACTAGGAGGGAAATATTTCTAAAGGAAAGTACTAATCAAGCAATCGGGGCTATCAATAGATCCAGGAGGTAAATTATTAAACCAAGCCTTAGATTCTCCTTTTAGTGAAAAAGGGAAAATTTTAGCAACAAAGTAGGTGCGCATCTTAATATCATCAGAAAATAGGCCACTCATGGTAGAAAGTTCAGTCATATGTGCTACAGCACTTTCATTTTTAGTACCACAAAAAGGTTCTTTCTCAACAATGGTTATGTAAGATAAATCAAGAGAGAAATCATAATCTTTACCTTTAATGTTTAGGGAGATGTAGCAAACTTAGCAATAGGAGATAATTTAGGTCTAATAGTATGTTTCTCAAGAAGACTCTTAATATCACTCCTACCATGAGTGTTTTGGCATTCTTTAATAAATTCATCAGTCATTTCTATATATTCGTCTTCAATATCATAGCTCTCTCTAGACTCAGGTGAACTGACAGGTGTAGTAGTATCTTCATTAGGAGTTTCAGTATTTCCAACTATAGATCTAGCAATCGTAGCATCTAGGAAAGGACCTAATGAACCACTGTTATCAAGCACAGTAGAAGCATCATAAGTATCAGAAGTTTCAGATTCAGCAGAAGTAGCAGTATGTGTAGCATGTGTATGTGGTGGTGTAAGGAGCTTACTCATCACATATGGTGAATCAAGAGCAACAGAGGTGTTCAGAACCGTACCTCTCCTTGTAGTGGATGGTAATACAGGAACTTTTCCATCACGAGATTTACCCATGATGAATGGATGGTAGCAAACAATAGTGATTCCAAGTGAACTTCATAAATAGAGCTATGCTCCCAGGCAACGGCGTCAGACAATAGTCTTGATGACCCACGAGTATAGGGGGTGTATCGCAGTATTTTTGAGGGAAGTGAAACCCAATTTATTTATTCGACACAAGGGGAGCCAAAGAATATTTATAATCCTTAACAACTGAGTTGTCAATTCAGCTGCACCTGGAAACAATCTTGCTCACAGCAGTTTATTAGTAGCAACAGTTTTGTAGTAGCAATAGCAAAGTAATAGTAGTAGTAAAAGTAAAGACAATAGTAACAATTGCAGTAAACAGTAGGATTAAAGCGCGGTAGGCATAGGGATGGATGGACGAGCGTTGCATGGACAAGACAATTCATATAGCAATCAAGACATAGGGCATTTGCAGATAAATAAGATAAAGCATCCAAGTACTAAATAATCATAGGCATGTGTTCCATATATAGTCCTACGTGCTCGCAATGAGAACTTGCACAACATCTTTTGTCCTGCCAGCTCGTTCGCAGTGGGGCCTCAAGGGAACTACTGGCAATTAAGATGCTCCTTTTAATAGAGCACCAGAGCAAAGAATTAACACTCCATGAACACATGTGATCCTCACATCAAAGCCATCCCCTCCGGTTATCCCGATTATTGTCACTTCGGGGCCTTTGGTTCCGGACAATAATATGTGTATACAACTTGCAGGTAAGATCATAAACAATACTATCATCATGAATCAATAACATGTACAGATCTGGAATCATGGCACTCGGGCCCTGACAAGTATTAACCATAACAAGTTGCAACAAAGTCAAAAAGCATTAATAATAGATACTAGGCACCATGCCCTAACAATCTGATGCCATTACATGAATGATCTCATCCAATCCCTACCATCCCCATAGCCTACAGCGGGGGATTACTCAGTCATGGATGGGGGAATCATGGATGGTTGATGGAGAAGCGATGGTGATGATGACGGTGATGATCTCCTCCAATTCCCCATCCCGGCAGGGTGTCAGAATGGAGTTTCTGGTTCCGATTCGCGGAATCTGGTGCTTGCGGCACAATGGAACTCTATCTGGAAAAACGTCGAACCCCCTGGGTTTTTAGGTCAAGAGGCATCTTATAGGCGAAGAGGGAGGCCGAGGGGGTGACCGAGGCGGCCACACCACTCCCAGGCGCGGCCTGGGCTGGTCCGCGTGGCCAGGTGGTGTGGGCCCCTCGTGACCCTCCTCCGTCTCGTCTTCTGGCTCCGTGAGTCTTGTGGTGAACTAGGATTTTTGGCATATTTTCTAGGATTTTTCCTGATAGTTGATTTTCTGCATAAAAACTAGACACCAATGTAATTCTGCTGAAAACTGGATCAGTCTGTGTTAGTTGTATCCAAATCACACAAGTTTAGAGAAACAATAGCAAAAGTGTTCGGGAAAGTAGATACGTTTTGGACGTATCAGCAGCCAGCCTTCGCGGCGGTGCTGACCTCGAACGCTAACATCTCGGCACAATTGGTCGAATCGGTGATGACGCCACCCAGCAACAACCCAGCGCAATCGGTCACACCGGTGACGATGCCTCCCAACAACATCGCGGCGCCCCTGGTGCTTTGTCCTTGTGAACCCCAGCTAGAGGCAGAGCATACGCCAGCCGGTATCGTGGATACAAGCCGCCCCTCTGTCACTTGCACGCCCGCTGTCGTCGGTGGTGCATCGACACTAGCCGAGCTCGATGCCATCACCAAGGTAACTAATTAAGAATCTCAGATGCTCATCTCCTTTTCCTTTGATGATGGCCATATCTCTAATGATGCCCAACACGCATGTTTCTTCGCAGGACGTTGCTTGCACCCTCCTGCAGTACGTGGCGGGCGAGTTGAAGGATGTTTCCAAGGGCACTATCGTTCAACCGAAGAACCGCATGTTCCACAACAAGCCCATGCCTGATGGAATGTTCAGGGTTGTGATGGCACGGGTGTTGCCGGGTTGCAACAACGTCGACCCCCTGTTCAACCCGAAGGAGCCGACGAACACTTGAACCTTGGAGGATGCCACGGTTGGCCCTTGGTATGGCCTAAGATCCAGATTCGTATCGGGGGGAGGCACCAACCCAAGGACAACACCACCAGTCATCGCCACCAGCATAAGCCATGGCACGGCCGTCGCACGGCCATCGCTGCCACCATCACCACTAGTAATCGCCACTAGCATAAGACATGGCAAGGCCATTGCACCGCCATCGATGCTGCCACGACCACCAGTGGACATGCCACACGACGACAGCGATGATGACAACATGGATGCATTCCTCAACACTGGTGCTGATGATGACCTTTACATGCCTTCTATTGGACCCTTCAGCCGCGCTTGCGACGATCTAGCTAGACCCAGTACGACGTGCATGCAGCGTCTGGTCTTCGGCAGTTCTCAGGAGATGCCTCCACCTATCACTGATGCTCCACAAGCCCAGCATGGAATTGTTTTCAGCCCTAACACACTACACCAGGTGGTTGGTATGGAGTTAGTGGTCCCTATGCCAGAGATCAAGAAGGATCGAAAAAGAAGTAAGAAGCCGAAGGCTGCGAGCCAGCCGGTTCCGAAGGTGGCGAGGATGACTATCCGGGCTTAGGACGGCATGCCATATGCACCCAAGGATGTCCTGTGGAAAATGCATATAGCGGGTAAGCTGATGGTGGAGTCGAGCATCCTAAAAGCGGCAAGTCCACCTATGCAGAGTCTGCATGGCAGTATTTTGTATCTAGAGAATCAACTTCTGAAATAAAAAATCCGTCGCACCCTGTTTTTGTGGTCTAGGTGCCAGAGGGAAAGGGCTTCGTCGATACACCCCCCGTGGATCTGTTCTTCCTGTGGTTCGAAGACATCTTCAATTTGTTTCATTGCAAACGGCTAGACTATACCCTAGTCC